>QANT01003920.1:0-15000 GCA_003254885.1 Purshia tridentata | reverse complement strand
GGTCTGTTATCTTTTCTCTTTTATTTTTAATCCAGGTTCAGAATTTGTCTGCTAGAACAAAATAGTATGTGATAATTAATCTATGGGGGCTTTCAATCAAAATAGATACTGTGTCCACCTATTGTTCAATGTTTATTTAGAATATAAACATACATTGTATATATATATTATTTTATGGGAAATTTATAGTAAGAGAATTTCAACTTTTAATTCGTTATAATGAAGAACTTATTGTAATTATTTTTAGAGATTTTTTTTGATAAGTCTATTTGGGCACTTTTACTATTCATTAAACTCAAACAAGGAAGCACAAATCCCTGCCGGCCCATTTTTTAAAAAACTAGCCGCTTCAGTAACAGAGTTACTGTAGCTCGTTACTGTAGACCTTTGAAAAAAACTTTAAAAAATGCAACTTTAAAACTTTTAATACCTTTGTCTAACAGTAACAATTCTTACTTTGCAAAAAACTTTTAAAAAATACAACTTATACAAATTTTTCATTTTTCCTTTGTATAAACATAACAAAAATANCATTTTTCCTTTGTATAAACATAACAAAAATAGCATAAAAGCTTCTTTTTTTTCATATATAAAAAAAAGTTACTATTGGACAGTAATAATCATATTATTGTTATTATCCGATAGTAACAACCACCTTATTGTTAGTTTCAGACAGTAACAACCATCTTATTGTTACTGTCATCTTATTGTTGTTACTGTTGAACAGTAACAATCAATGTTATTTTATTGTTGGTATATATGATAGTGACAATTACCTTATTGTAACAATCATGTATTGTTACTATCATACAAGAAAGACTTATAAAACTTTAAATAATATAATCAAGGTCCAAGTAATTTTATACCACATAATAAGAAAAAAAGGGAAAAAAAAAACAATGAACTTAATTAGATGTTCGACTATTACTACTCTTCTCAAAATCAAAATCTTTTCAAGCTTGTCTTCTCTACCCATGCTTCCCTTGAAGTAAATAAAACCAACATTAATTACTCATATTGCCAAGAATGGAGAAAAAAAGTGAGGACCAATTACCATTTGCTTAAAACGGCCACTCACTAAATCAAGATGGGGCATTTCAATAAGACAGTAGACATGAACAAATCTTAAAGAGGTAAATTCAAACCAAATGATACAAAACATAACGCAATGAAAGCAAAATTTCTCTCTGCTTCAACCCAAAACCCATATCAGTCCATCAAAGTTCATGTCTACAACAATTGTAGCCTAAAAGCAAAATTTCTCTCTGTTTCAACCCAAAACCTATATCAGTCCATCAAGGTTCATGTCTACAACAATTGTAGCCCTAAAATCATTAATCACATACAATACAAATTGATCCACTAGCTATATAGGCAAGGAATGCACCACTACGTACACAATGATAGCTAGCTAGTTGCTTTGGTTAAATACCACTCTTGCCTTAAAACAAACGGTATTTATCTTGCTAAATATATTTAGCAAAAATGACTCACCATTTTTGCTCCAGCTTTTGCCGTACTGTTTGCCTTAAATAAATGCCTTAAACTTCCATCACCACTTTTGTTCCAGCATAAACAAATATCACTCTTGCAATATTTAAGGAGCAGTTTGTCTCGTGAGTAAAATGTGGTTTTCTTTGGTTTATGCATATCTTAATTCCTAGTACTATTACCTGGGGTTGCGCCTCTTATAAGTCAAAATAGGTTGCCAAATAAAAAAAAAGTGGGGGAAGGGACGAAATCCCCTACTAGATCCACAAAGGAGCAACTTTAAAAGCATTTCATGTAGCAGAGCTTATCACTGTTCAAAATCCAAAACTCAAAACCCATATCAGTAGATTCAAACCAAATGATACAAAACCCAAAACCAATGGCAGCACTAAAATCTACTACTATTGAACCCAATTGCAACAATCAGTATGTACGTACCCATAATAGTGGTCCTCCATCTAGTTTGTCCATTAATCAAATATAACCTTCTAAAAATCACAGCTTGGATACAGATCTGACTGAAATCAAACAAGGCGAAATCGAATTGCAGAGAGATAGAGGGATACCTGGATAATATGCTCGATGACTAGTCCACCACAGCGCGCTGATTTGAGCTCGTCCACTCACTCCTCCTGTTCCGCCTTTGACGGTGATACTAACACTCACTCCCAAGGCCTGCATCAGGATCGTCTTTGCCAGCGTGAAGAAGCTTTGGGAGCAAAGAAGGGGAAGAGAGGTGGAGAGGAGGAGGAAGGTGAAGAAGGGGAGGAAGGCACAGATGAAGCAGAAGAATAGAAGAGGAGGAAGGAGAGAGAGATGGGGACGGAGGGAGACGGAGAGAAAGAGACGGAAATAAAAAGTGGACCGGGCAAAATAGAAAAAAGGGCCGGAAGAAAAGGTAGTGGATTCCTTGGGAAGCTAAATAAAAAAGTAGACTTTAGAGGAACTAAGGGTCCCAGATTGGGGTTATTGATAATTATCTCTTAAAAAAACTATTAAGAGTGAGATGATTTTTTTCTTAAATTAAATCCCTTGATAACAGGTAATGCACCTAAGCCTCCCGAACACCTAATCAGAAAGTGCCACGTACTGAATTGAAAAGCTCAAAAGCATCTTCGTATACGTGTTTGACATTCATTGGCCTTTCACAATCGGATCCGTGAACGACAAACTCACATGTAGCTTCCATAAAATTGATCCATTGAAGAAAGCTGAGCTGACCAATCAGTGAAAAGGTTGAAAAGGGACAACAAAGCATTATGTTCGGTCAGTGTGTGCATTTTATTTTTGTAGATCTCCAAAAGGACACCCACCTTATACCCAAAAACACGAACACAAACACTGTCATTCCTCTCTCTACGTTTTAAACCCCAAACCTGGGAACCCTTAATTTTCTTGAGAAGATCTTGAGGTACCCACAGAAATCACTCTTTTAAAGCTTTAAAGTTTCAATTTTTATATGTGTTATATATGTTATGCTTTACCTTTTCGATGAATTTCTTGATTGCATACTTAGATTTGTTAAGTTTTGTGCTTAGGGTTTATGAATTTTTTGATTTTTTAA
Source organism: Purshia tridentata (assembly GCA_003254885.1). NCBI lineage: Eukaryota > Viridiplantae > Streptophyta > Magnoliopsida > Rosales > Rosaceae > Purshia > Purshia tridentata. Next base: position 11,945 of record QANT01003920.1, on the reverse strand, counting down.
AAGAAAAATAAAAAGAAGTGTTCTCGATGATTTTGAAAAATACCCAGATAACATTCTCAATGGACGAACACAAGGACAAGGAGGATGTTCCTGTTGGTAGTGCTTCAGACTCCACAGTGACTGCTAGTGGGCATGTAGCTGGTGAAACCCTAGGTGGGTCTGAGACTGGTGTGAGTCAGGGTCAGGTTGAGGGGTCTTTCACTGAGGGCGTTGTTGCAGATGAAGGTGGGTCTTGTAATGGGGATGATCTAATGGTGGAGGTTCTGGGTTCTAATGTTTATGTTGGTGGGGTTTGCACTAGTGGGGGTGGGGATTCGGATGATGAGGTGGGTCATGATGAGTCGGTTGAGGTCAATATGGGTTCAGATAGAAATGCGAGATCTTTGGGTGGAGATGGTGGTGAAGTAGGTGACCCTGGTTCAGGGGAAGTTGGGGTTTTGGGTGGGGAAGCATTGAATCATGGAGTTAGGACGGACACTGTGGGTACTGCAGAGCAGGAGATTTCGAAGGGAGTAGTGGTGGAGTGTGGTATTGCGGCTGTGGCAACTGCTGCTGTTGGTTCAACAGATGGAGAAACCCAGGTTGTTTATATGGAGGAAGCTGAGGTGGTTGCAAGGGAGGATGTGAAATCACAGGAGGTTAATGTTACAGATGAAAAAGCAAGGGATACTACATCCCAAAATGGAATTGGGGTTTCCTTGGTTGGATCTTCAGGTAGTCAAACACAAGTTGTTGTTGAGGAAGTTTCTGCGTTGGAAAATGTGGAAAATTCAGGGGGAGGATTGGTGGAGTTTGTGGAACAAGAAAGGAAGTTGGTTGATGGTGGGGTTGATGCACTCAATGATTTGAAGACCCAAAAAGCTGGTGTTTCGAATGATGAAGTATGGAATCCTGGAATTGAAACTATGGCTGGACGTTCTTCAGAAACTGTGGAGAATTCGAGTGTACAAACCCAAGTTGCTAAGGAAAAAGCTGCAGTCATTGTCAATGCAGAAGGTTTGAATCCTAAACCCTTGGGTGAACAAAACCAAGCTTCTGCTGCTGCTAGTGATGTTGCGGGAGTGGACAAAGGAGATATTTTGACTTCCAAAGTTGCAGGTTTGGAAATTGATAAAAATGATGAAAATTTAAGTAATTCGGAAGAAGAACATCTGGTTAAGATTGAGCCAGTAGGTGGTAGCACCCTTAATCAAAACAATATACCTTCACATTCAGTGTCTTCATCTCTGTCAGCTCAAGCAGTTCCTGGAGGTGAAGTTGGAGTAACAGCTGGAGGTCTTCTGAATTCTGACAAAGATCAGTTCTTGAAACCTGAAGAGAGCATAGAGGGCATGGTTCACGATATTGCCCAGGTTGATTCAATTACCTCTTCTCTGCCAGCTCAGGTGGTTCCTGGAGGTGACGTTGCAGTGACAGATGGTGAGGGTCTTTTGAATTCTGAGAAAGATCAGCACTTCAAACCTGAAGAAAGCATAGAAAACAATGCGGTCCATGAATTTTCCCAGGTTGAATTAAAAACAGGGCAAGAGATGGAAGTGGACAACCAAGTTAATGGTACTGAACAGGATGGCTTAGATGAAGGGCAAGAAAAAGATTTAATATCCAATACTGAAGTTTCAGAGCCAGCTGAAAGAGATCAACCCATGAAGCCTGAAGAGTGTTTGGGAAGGACTGCAACTGCTACTGTTGCGCCACTTAGCACTAATATGGAAATAGAGGTAGAAGTTAGGGAACAAGTTACTGATGCTGAAAATGTTGTAGCAGCCGATGATACTGCTCTTTTGAATCCGAATATTGAAGTCCCTAACTCTGTTGATATGAAGGGTGCGTTACTGTGTTCAGGAAATGGTCAGAACTCAAACACTGAGACGATGTGCAGGAGCTCTAATATCCAAGTCACTGATAGAGGGGATATTGCTCATATGGACACTGAGGAGGTTTTGAATTTTGCTGCTGAATTACCAGGGCCTACAGAGAATGATCAGAAGTTGAAGCTTGAAGGGTGTTTAGACAATAATCTGACCACTGATCTTGTTCAAGCCTGGACCAATGTTGTGCATGAGGTGGGAGTTAAAGGACAAGTTACCGATGCTGAGCTGGATGGTTTACATGGAGGGCAAGACATGGAAGTCGAAAAAGAAGATACTGATAACGAACAACCAAAATCCAGCAAAGAGAAAAGTGTTATACAAGTAGCTATGCAGGCTGGAAGCTCAGAAATAGTGCCTCAACCAAGATATGAGCTACCACCAGAAAATGAAGGTGTGTTTTCTGCGTCTGATTTAGTTTGGGGTAAAGTGAAGAGCCATCCATGGTGGCCTGGACAGATATTTGATTTTATGGTTGCATCTGAGAAGGCAATGAAATATCATAAAAAGGACTGTTTTTTGGTTGCATATTTTGGGGACCGCACATTTGCTTGGAATGAAGCATCTAGTTTAAAGCATTTCCGATCTCATTTCTCCCAGTCAGAGAAGCAGTGCAATTCAGAAGCATACCAGAATGCTGTCAATTCTGCTCTGGAAGAAGTTTCAAGACGTGTAGAGTTGGGGCTAGCATGCTCTTGCATACCAACAGATGTCTATGAAAAGATTAGATTCCAGATTGTTGTAAACGCTGGGATCTGCCAAGAATCAATTAGAAGAGATGGAGTGGATGAATCTGCAAGAGCCAATTCTTTTGAATCTAATAAATTACTCGACTACGTGAAAGCTTTAGCACGGTTCCCATCTGGTGGTAGTGACCGATTAGAACTTGTGATAGCTAAGGCTCATTTGCTGGCATTTTATCGTTTGAAGGGTTATTGTAGCTTGCCTGAATTCCAATGTGCTGGACAGTCATTTGATTTACATTCCGAGGGCAAAACAAATCTAGCTGAAACAACTCAGCATGAAATTCCTATTGATAAGGATGATAAAGAGACTTTGTCTGGCCTAGAGAATGTAAAACTTCAGAGTAGCTCTTCTCATAAGCGTAAACATAACTTAAGAGATGGAGGGTATACTAAAATGAAAGAAAGAAGCCTGTCAGATTTAATGGGCAGTGAAATAGATTCTCTAGATGGTGATGATTGGTTGGATGAGAATGCTACCGGCACCTTGGTTTCACCATCCTCTGGCAAGAAACGGAAAGATGTTGACTATCATGCTGATGACTCGACAACGCAAGATGGGAGGAAAGCTATTTCCCTTGCAAAAGTCTCTAATACCACCCCAAAGCAATCCTTTAAGATTGGTGAATGTATCCAGAGGGTTGCGAGCCAACTGACAGGGTCTACTATAGTGAAGTGCAACAGTGACAGACTTGCTGGGGATGGATCTGATGTTTCTTTCCAGAGTTCTGATGATGTTCATAAAGGAAGAGCAGTTGATCCAACAGAGTACTCCTCATTAGATGAATTGCTGTCACAACTTCAGTTGGCAGCCGAAGATTCCCGGAAGGAATACAAGTTCTTGAATACCATTGTTAATTTCTTCTCTGATTTTAGGAATTCTGTGGCTGTAGGCCTGCCTTCTGGAATGGAGCCTTTGGCTGTGGACAAAGTCACTGGTAAAAGGAGGAAATCGTCAAATTCTGTACTGGGGTCACCCGAAACTTTTGAATTTGATGATATGAATGACACATATTGGACAGACAGGGTAATCCAAAATGGTGCTGAAGAGCAACCATCACGAAAAACCAGAAAAGTAACTTATCAACCTGTTGTCCTTGCCCAACCAGAAAAAACTCCTCAAGAGGGTCGCAGGCCATACTCCAGGAAGCGGTATTCCCAAAGCAATCATGCTTTGCCAGCAGAAAAACCTGTTGGCTATGTGGATGAGAATGCCCCAGCGGAACTTGTAATGAACTTCTCTGAGGTGAATTCTGTTCCTTCAGAAACAAACCTAAATAAAATGTTTAGGCGCTTTGGACCTCTTAAGGAATCTGAAACAGAAGTTGATAGGGAGAGCAGTCGTGCGAGAGTTGTTTTCAAGAGATGCTCTGATGCAGAAGTTGCTTTCAATAGTGCTGGAAAGTTCAACATCTTTGGACCAACACTTGTCAATTACCAGCTCAACTATACTCTATCCCAGCTTAATTATACTCCATCTATCCAGTTTAGTGCTTCTCCCAGCACTATAACTCAGGATCAGGACATGCAACTTGTGATCCCCTCCAATGATCATGAAATGCACCTTGATGAGATGCAACTTGATCTTTCCAGCCACGACCAGCTGCAACTTGATCTTTCCACCCACGACCAGATGCAACTTGATCTTTCCACCCACGACCAGATGCAACTTGATCTCTCCACCTTTGAAGTTAATCTGGTTTGACACTTTCAGGCATGTATGATGCACCTGGACTAAATTTTTTCTCACTTTTGTTTGAAATTCTCCTCAAGTTTGCTTGGTTACAAATTTTCAACTGGTTCCGTTGATTCCATAGGGATCTGAGATGGTTTTAGTTAAAAGTTAAAAAAGAAAAACAGAGGAATTAAGTGAACCATTGAAGGGGTTTGGGGATAAAAGAAAACAAATCTTCATAAACCAATCCCGAGGGTCTCCAATACTTACCTTTGGAATGTTTATTACCGTAGCATTTTGGATTTCTTTATCACATTTATTTTCTATTTATTTATCTATTTTTCTGAATGGTGGGGGAGAATGTTTGAGAGAGAGAGAGAGAGAGAGAGAGATAGTAAAATATCTGAATGAATTTGATCTAACATTTATGAGCCTTGGCACTTGGACTGATCACTGATGGATGGGAATAAGGTTTTACTATGTGGCATAAAGATTAATGAGCAAATTTTACTTTATATATTGCTTTAATTTTAGGCAATTGTCTGTGTATTCTTTTACTTTCTCTTATTTTACACCTTATGCTTTGTCGACTTTTATCTGATATCATTTTGCTTCAATAATTAAGTCTTCTTTTATATTTATTTTATAGTTGGGAGAACAGATGCTGAAGAAATAGCAGATACATTGCTGGTAAAGATGCCATGGGACATTTGCCACAGGGAATGAACAGTTGAATTGGCTGGTGAAGGAGGTAACCAGACTGTTTATTCATCTGGTTATCATAAATTGAATCTGTGCCAGGGCTCTCTCTCTTTTGTTTTCACCAAAATGCCTGCTTTTACTTTCTTCTGTAATCGTATGTGCGGTTCTTAGTTTAATGTATAGCAGAGGTAGCTGACCCTTCCTTGATGGCTGCAAGATTTGATTATGGTATCCTGTTGTGTAAATGGGATAAAAAGCCACATTTGATTGTGCATCATCCTATGTCGAACGACAGTGATTGAGAACTTTGCTAAAACGGTGCTGGATCAACGAGGGCTGTTTTGTCCCTCAGTCAGAGTTGCAGGAACTCTTAGGATAGGTTAATGCTTGGGGGGATTACATATGCTTTTGTTTTGACATATATGCTGTGTATGCACATCTATTTCTTTTACCCTGGATGCAATGCAGGCTCTTCAATTCCCCTTGTTACTCCCCACAAGTAGGTTTCATGTTACCATAGGATGTTTTAATGTCCAAATTTATTGTTAAAAATAATTTTTCTTTTTAGTAAATTAAGAGAATCAAACTCTAAATATCCATGCCCCATAAAAATGGTGAGTCCAATTATAAGATGTGCTGTTTTCTGGTCTTGAAATTGGCTGCCTTCTCTGTTTATGGACTATGGCTGATTGTTGCAATTATGCCACCACAACGGCACAACTTAGATGTTCATTACTTGCGTTGGGTTAAATTGGTCTAGGTTTAATACTCGGTACATTATAAAATGATTTGTCTAATTAATCATACTTAAATGCCCAACAAATCAAACGTGATTTGTTTATTAAATACAAAACGTGACATTATCAACATAATCTGTACGATCATCTGCATAATTTACTCATTTCTCCATGTCTATGGTCAGAATTTGACTTTTGCTCTCTCTCTTGAAATTGAACTCTTGAAAAGGAAGGTGGGATTCAATTTGCATGACATAAACACATCCCAAAACTACTTGCAAGGCAAACATCAACAGTCAATACTTAAAAATAAAAAAATGCAAAAGAGTATAAAATGTAAAATTGGAGTGTGCAAATTCTCACTCTTATGTACGTGAATGGTTGGTTTAATATAAGAGAGGGGCCACTTGGCAACAAATTTGTGCTCCATTTGCACAAAAATAAAAACCAGCCGTTTCAGTTTGTTTGTGTATCTCCAATAATCAGTCTTTAATCAACTCTTTAAAACAAATTTTGACTTATGACTTTGAATTTTCCCTCTAAAACTCTCTCTCTCTCTCTCTCTCTCTCTTCTCAAGAACACAAGAACAGAGAAATCTTGACACTTAAAGAAAAAAGCTCCACATCAATAGCTATGTCGTCCAATGACGATTTTCAAGAACTTGGCGGCTTCGCAGGTCCTCTCTCTCCCTCTCTCTTTCTCTCTCTAGGGGGTTTTCAACAAATTCATCTTTTTCATTCTTTTAGTTCTGTTTTCATTTTCCTAGATTTCCCCAGCAACCAATCACCAATTCACATGATGTGTTAGATTTCCCTGTAGGCTGTAGAAACTTGTTGGTCTTGACGTTATTCACTGTGATTATCATGATTGAATTTCTTCGTTTCTTGGTGTTAAATGAGTCTGCAATTGTTGATAAAGATTCTTATGAACTCAATAAAAGATGCCAGTTGGGTTAGTTCTATATATAAATATATATTTATATGTACAGTCATGCATTGTAGTGTTGCTAAAACGAAAGTGCGCTTCAACCCAATTCAGATAACAGAGAGAAGCTTGATGGGTTTATGCTGTTTGGCACTGGGAGTCCACAGGATTCCAAGAATGCCGAGCCCAAGTTTAATATCCGCAACAGTTTGGCTTGGGACAATGCCTTCTTCACAAGTCCAGGTGTTCTTTATGAGATGCAACAACCATATATGACATTAAGGGTCTTTCTTGCTATTTCCTCACTGCATAAATTTACATTTTGTGCATATTTTTCAGGAGTTTTGGAACCCGAGGAGCTGCTTCAGACTACGAAATCTCGAATTACAGGCAATGCAGTTAACATACTTGGGCGCGAGGAAGAAATGCTATTGCCTTCCGATTCTTTGGAACTCGAAAGAAGAAGAGCAAGTAGAATTGACAAGTGTAATTTTCGAAAAAGTTTGGCTTGGGATAATGCCTTTTTCACTAGTGCAGGTATGTGTTATCTGGTAGGAAATCATTGCACATGTGCCTGTTATCAACATTTTTTTCTCACTATAGATTTTTGGGTTGTTACTTGTGCTCAGGGGTTTTGGATCCTGAGGAATTGTCTATAGTGAACAGAGGATTCAAGAAATTTGAAACGCATAATCTTCCTGGGATTGCAGAAGTTTGGAGGTCTACTGAGTCAATCTCTACAATAGATAGTGGCTGCTCCTCTTTGACAAGCCTTGAGATTGAACTTTTTGAAGATGAAAGGTCATCTGTGCAAAAATCAACTACTTCATCCGGTGTCACAACTTCAAGTCTCAAATTGAAAAGAGGAAGAGGCATGCAGAATGTCCACTGTAAGTATGCTGCTGGTCTAGTAATAACATCACTCTTCTTTCTATTATATTATGTGCTTTGTGTAAACATAATGCTTGTTATGCTAATACTTTTCAGCTTCAAAGACACCGGATACTTCCTCTTGGATGAGGGTAAGTCATTACATTCATCAAATTTCTGATGTCTTTCCAGACTGAATATGTCTATTTTTTAAATTCAGATGAAAGCCATGCCAACATCTCAAATTCGAAGTCTCAATGTGCGTCAACCGGAGAGGATTTTAAATGAAGCTTCTGCTTCCTCACATAAACAGGCATGTCTTAACTCTTACTCAAGTACAATGAGCTGATGTTTTACTGATATTGTTGCATGCATGAACTACTCACCTATGCATTAATATGAACAACTACTGGTAAATTGAAGCTTGCTGCTGGAAATAGGAAATTCAATCCATCTGCATCTCTTAAACCACCAAAGATATCAAGTCGGGCTAAGCAATTTTCACCAGCTGCAACCAAAAGGGCTTCTTCTTTGGGTGAAAATAATGCCAAAATGGGAACTGCAAAAGCTGCACCTGGTAAGAAGGAAGCCCAAGAATGCTAATTTTCTTCCATTATTATGAATTGAAACTCAAATTATGGTTCATATCCTCTACTTACAGGGCAGTGTTTGACTGTGTCTAAGAATCCTTGCTTGGGAGGTTCATGCAGTGTCACCCATAGTTTTTCACCATCCCCAAAATCATCTTCATCAGTTTCTCCCACTGCCACACAAGGGTCTGCAGTTTTCTGTTCCCCCTACAAAAGGTTCTGTAATGCTTCAGAAGACACAACTGATAAACCTCCATTGAACTCAAGAAGAAAAATCGATTCCTCAGTTGTCAATTTGGATGCCAATGGTTTTAACATCAGAACTCCTCTGAGATCTACAAAGACGAACAGAGATGAACTGAAAAGTCCTTTTCTGTTGTTCACTCCAAAGTCTTCCTCTTATACATCACCTGCTAGTTCCCTTGATGGCTGGTCCTCAGAATCATCATCAACTTCTGTGAATCAAAGATCTAAGAGTTCTGAGGTGAGTCTGGATTCTATCAGCAGACAGGTTTCTTATGAGAGTGATGCCTTTCAAGCATCAGACCTGGAGAGCCATTCACATGACCAGCTGTGTATTGGACATGGAAATCAGGAAACAAGGCTCCCAAATCAAAAGATGTCAGTGGGAACTGGCCCTGTTCCTAGCAGTGCTTCTATCAAGCGCTCAGGTCTTCGAGTGCCATCACCAAAGCTTGGCTTTTTTGACGAGGTTAGTTTGTATGTTTAGTGCATTCTGGTGCTTATCACAGATTTTTTACGAGTTTAATGTTCAAAGCTTTCAATTTTGGCATGTGCTGTTGAGCAAGTACTTAATTATGCAACGTTCCTTCAATTAACAGGAGTTTTCTTTGGTGCGATCAAGTAGCAGTACGCAGTTCCATTCTGGTGCACAAAGCATAGTGTTTAGAAGAGGAACTGGCAATATTAACCAAGATGGAGCTGCAAATCAAAATGGCAAGCTTCAACCTTCAAGAACTTTAGATGGGACAGGGCATATGAAGCTTGCATCTCGGAGAGCTGGGACTCCACGTCCTATTTTGGGAACCAGTCCTTGGTCTCCATCACATAATGAAGTACAAAATGCTTCCCTCAATGAGCCTGCCATAAAGAAGCATGATTCTGCAGAACCAGGCATTGGATGTTGTTCAGAAGGACTTGTGAAGAATAGCATGGACACAAAGAATGCGAGGAAGGTCCTCGAGGGGGTGACCAAGCAACCTACCAAAGAGAATCAAGAGCCCAACGTGCAATGTCCTGGAAATAACCTGTGCACCCTTCAAAATAATGACAGGGATAATGGATATTACCTCGAGGACCAAATTGATGGTTTAACTAAAAATGTTGGTTGCATTGATCTTGGCTGCAACGTTGTTATGGAGATCGAAGTAGGCAAGAGTGTTTTTCATGCCTAAATTTGGCATCAACCAGATTCTGAGAATGCTTATTCTCCTTGGGCTTAAATCCTTTGGTAAACAAAATTACATTTGTCTAAAGATATTGCAACAGTTTGTTCTCTCTTAGAACTAGGTTGAGATTATGTAAGCACGGCTGTCAAAGGTTTCATTTTTTGGTAAGTTGTTAACTTTGTAAGGCGTGAAAGTTCCCATTAGGCATTAAGAAATAAACAATTTGGAGCTCTTTTGCCTTCTCCTTCCCTTATGAGTAGTTCAATCATTCTTTTTAAAGTTAAATAAAAACTGAGGATAAAACGAGAAAGAAGCTTTAAGAGGGTGTGATTTAGGAATGTGCAGTGTGATCAAGGCAGAATGTGGGCAAGGATAGCATGAACACGAAGAATGTGACGAAGGTCATCATGGACAATGGCCAAGTTATTTACCAGAGAATCATGATAATGCAAACACTTCGATCACAAAGCATAACAACAACACAACATATAGAAAAAATTACCAATTAAACTTTGATAATCCTACATTTCCAAAATTTTGTTTTCCTTGAATGGATATTAGAAACTGTTTCTCACCAAAATCTCTCACTGATAAGTTGAAACAACTATCTTCTAAATGAAAAACAAAGCTAGGACACGACAGAAGACTGAGGCATAACCGAGCCCCCTCAATAAGCCTAGGACCTTGGCTTTTCCTTTTTCTCCTTGAAGAGAGCCAACAGAGAGACACCGGATACCTTCACAACCTTGAACCTGACTCCGGGAATATCTCCCACAGCATGTCCCTTACGTCCAAATCCAGCAATCAGCACCTCATCCTGCACCAACCACACCACATATATCATTAAGCTAACAAAAAAAAGAGCAGCAATCTTAAATTTTTTTACTTCTAACCACCATGAAACTTACATTTTCCTCAATGTAGTTTAAGCAACCATCGTTGGGTACAAAAGCAGCAATCTTCTTCCCATTTTTGATCAGCTGCACACGAGCACACTTTCTAATTGCCGAGTTAGGCTGCTTAGCCTCAATACCACTGCATCAACAGTTCACAATTAGTGACAATATAAGTTAGACCTAAGATTAGCATTACCGATAATATCCAATAATTTAAGAGAGAGAGGGATAATAATCTCACATCTTCTCTAGGACAATGCCTTTAGCATGAGATGATCCAGCAAATGGCTTTTTCCATTCATTCCCAAGGTGGGACTTCTTATAGGACTTGTCAGCCCACCTCTGCCTCCTGCGGTGGTTCTTCAGCTTACGAGCAGCTCCCATTCCACGTGTCTTCCTGCATAACACTCACAATCTCTTTATGTCAAAATCAATCTAAAGGCAGAAACTTTAACTCAATCTAAAGGCATCAGGAGTAATATCCTGCATCAGTGAAATTGAATGGAAAAATAGAGGCATCACTCATATAAATAATTTAATGGCAATCACTTGGAGTAACAAGGTATATTCCAGCTTATCTTGTATTCAGAAAACCCATTCAAACAAAAGTTATGCATCTCTTTTGGGCATACAATTAATTTTATTTTCCTTTCAACGCTTCCTAGCCAACCAAAAATATAATCTTTTGAAACCCAAAAAAAAAAAAAACAAACGAAAAACTACTCATTGCGAAAACATGAAACTCAAATGAAAATGCTTTCCAAAATTTGATTTTTATCATGAAACCCCTCATTTCGGATGCGTGGAAAGCTTGAAAAACATCCATACACCAGATCTGAGCTACTAGACACAGTAAAACAAAAACTACGATGGACTTTACAAAAACAATGTGATTGTCGAAAGATTCTCGAGAACATAGTGTGAAGAGAAGAAATTGGTTACCCCATGGTGGCTGAGATGAGTGGTTCCTGGATTGCAGCAAAGGTACAGAGAACACTGAGGCGTGGCGAAAGTGTCGGCTGCGGGGGAGCTCATTAATTATAGCTTCGTTTTCTTTTTGGGTGCTTGGTTTTGGTTCGAACGGCGTCGTTACACACCAAAATTACGAATCTGTCCTAAAAAAGTGTTCGGGTTTAGATCGACGGCCTAGAAATTAGAATTCGCTTCTTTCAATTTTATGTTATTTCCCAATACATCAATAAAGAAATTAAAAATAGCAAATTACAAATTAATAAAATATTTAAATATTTTATTATCGAAACATGCAAAAATAAAGTTCTATAAGTTCGAAAGATAAGTTCGAACTTCAAAGACATCTAATTTTTTTTATTTAATTTAAATTAAAAAGGATGAAAAATTTTAAAACTATCAAACTTATCTTTTGAACTTAAAATAGTTTATTTTTTGAACTTAAAAAAGTCTTTGATTTAAATGAGAAATAATTGAACTTGATTGCATTGTAGGTACTTTTACCGCCCTTCAAACTTTAGATTCTTTGAATCGCCATTTCATTTCATGTATAATTTTAAG
>QANT01003919.1:0-32041 GCA_003254885.1 Purshia tridentata | reverse complement strand
TCCTTCATCTCCTAAAAAAGGCGATGGCTGGTGGCTCCTCTCACCTTCTTCCTTTCTTCCTCTTTGTCAGTTGCTCCTCCCTGCAAATTACATCCAAACCCAGAAAAACTAGAAAACCAAAAAGACAGAAAATCCAACCAAGAAAACTCACCCCCCCTTTGATTCTTGGGCTCTGCAACGAGGATGGGAGAGAGAGGAGGTGGAGGCGCACCGGCGACGAGAGAACGCCCGCGGATCACGGCAAAGCGGAGAGATGGCTAGGTCGCAGCGCCTGGGATGGGTTGCAAGCCCAAATCTGGGTTTTCAATTCCGGCGACAAATGAAGCAATCTAACACAAGCAATACATAGAGAAGAGTGATAGGATCTAAAATCATTCCTCGCTCGACGGTAATGATCGTTGGAATCACTGAAAAACTGGGTGGAATCGCTGACCTTTGGAGCTTCGATTGGCCACATACGGTGGTCAGATTGCAAGCCAATGACATGGCTGGACTCAGCTCGGCGAGGGGAACCTTTCTGTGGAGGTTGCTAGCCTCAATTCCATTAGAAAAATGGGTCAATGGCGGAGGGACCAATTAGTCCTAGCTGGTTTCAAGTATTCCTCTACTAGGTTCTCGGGTTGGGCAACAGTTGGGAAGTTGGCCAGCAGTTAAGGAGTCAGCTGAGAACTGGCAAGTGACGATGAGCTTTACCGGACTTGGTCGCACGCAGGGAGAGGCTGAGAGATAGTGTAATCGGAGATGGTGATTTGGTATTGCTCGGGTGGGGGAGGGAAGGACATGGGTTGGGGATTGGTTTTTATTTTTTTTGGTTATGGTTTTAATTTTTTTTTTTTAGTAATTAATATAAGTTTTTTATAATTTTAAAACTTGAAAAATAAAATAAAAAGTCAAAACAATTTTTTTAAATAAAATGACACGTGTTGAACTGTGATTGGTCCATGTAAGATGCCAAGTTTATTTGGCAATCACGAGCTGGGCACGTGATACCACAATAGCGTTATCCATCATTTACTTGACGGAATGACCTGATTGCCACACTGATGAAAATATGGTTTTACAAAAAATCAAATTGAAAATACGCGGACCAAAACACAATAAGGCCAAAGTACAAGGACCAAAAAGGTCTTTTACCTTAAAATATATTGTTGGTCTAAAAGACAACCAGCTAGGAATGGGCATCAAGCGGTTTGGGTTGATTTTGAGTCCAACCTGTTAACCGAACCAACTAGGTTGGTTTGTAATTTTTTCAAACCAAACCAATTCATTACATGTTAAAAAATCAAACCAACCCAAACCAATTGAAATTAATTGGTTTTTGTTGGTTGGGTTATACGGGTTGGGCTTGGCCCAAAACAAGTATATTTTGTATTTAATTATTAGGCCCAAATGACAAATGCATTATAAAAAGTAGGGCTGGGCATCGGTCGGGTTAGGGCGGGTTAGGGCCCAACCCACCAGCCACCCATTAACAGTGGGCCTAAGAAACTAAAACCCAAACTGCCCATTAATTAAACGGGTTAAACGGGTTCGGCTTAAGCGGGTGAGCGGGTTGGGTGGGGTGAAGACGGCTAGCCCATTTACAATATACTTTTAATTCCTGTGCTCATTTATGATATTTATATCTTCTTATACTAACATTTTTACCTAGAAAAATTCATAAATAATCAACAAATCAAGTCATTAATAATCCAAGAAGACCAACATATCTTAAACAAAGTTTACAAATACAAAGTGACAATACAAACCTAGCAAGCATATATTCCTAATTAAAAACAACCAATTACAAATAAAATGAAAGTTACAAAACACCAACAAAATATTACAAGTTTACAAATTATTAAAGAAACTCAAGTAAAGTTTACAAATCATAAAATATTAAAATCCACATGAAAGGAATGAAACCAAACTTCCAGCCTTGCAAATTGCCACTGGCAGTAGATTAGCAGAGACTCTTTGAGGCTTTTTCATGTACTAGCAGTAGCAGATGTTGAAGGAGATGACAATGGTACAGTGCTTGATGCTCCATATGTTAGGAAATCTGAAAATTACAAAAACCAACAAAGAGATTAGAGTATTCTTACCAAAAAGTCAAATAATTCAAGAGAACTTAAGGAATAATAAATACCTTGCTCCACGGCTTTACAAAACTCCAACTCTGAAATGGTTGGTTCATTGAATGGACAAATAGGAGTCAACCTCAACCAATTTTGGGTGCATATTAGCGCTTCAATCATTTTGGGAGTTAGTGAGCTCCTATATGGATCAATGATACGGCCTCTGATACTAAAGCATGACTCGGATGCCACACTTGAAACTGGCATGGCAAAGACATCTTTTGCAAGTGCACCTAAGACATGGTACTTACTAACCCCATTGACCCTCCTCCAATTCAACACATCAAAGTTCCTTATATCTATTGACTCACAAGCATCTAATAAATATCTATCCAACTCATTTTTTATAACACACGAGGACGCCTCTGCCTTCTTGGCACGCAAACTTCTCATCAAAGCATCTTACACATATTCTCCCACATCATCAATGTCACTAAGTCCCTCATTTGAAGTTTGGTTGGCGCTGGTAGCACTAGTACTGTTGCTGCCAAGTTGGGAAAATTCAGTATTTTGGGCATTATACTCATAAAAGAGGCTTGCCAACACATTTTTCACCACATTTGTAACCTCTTTGGCCTTTGAAACCTCATACACCATCTCAAGACAGAACATTAAACCCTCTAGTTTCATCCTAGGGTCAAGCACATATGCAACAAACAACAATTTGTTCATACTCTCAATGGAACCAAAGTATTTGTCATACTTAAGTTTCATGTTTTTTGCCATTTTCCCTAAAAGAGGATCATCTTTTGCACACAATTCAGCCAACATCACTTGCAAACTACAAAGATCAAAAAAAGTTGTATTTGATGTGACATAATGAGATGCACTTAGTTTCAAAGTCATATCATAAAACTTCTTCAAAAAAGTCAAAAATGTCTTGGCATTTTCCCAATCTTCCTCACTAGGTGGACCTAACCTATCAGCAACCTCATCACCAAAGTAGTCTTTGTAAGACTAGTCATCCTCCAACATCCTTTGGAAGGCCTATTGGAATTTTACAGCTGCTTGCAACATTAAAAAGGTAGAGTTCCACCTAGTTTGAACATGACTCACTCCCACTTTTTTGAAAAGTTAAGATTTTTTGCCTCTTTTGCTCCAACCTAAAAGTATACTTTTGACATTTATTTTCTATGTGTTCTTTAAGAGAAGAAGTCCCATTCTTAGAGTGACATGCATACACTACATGGCAATAATTACAACTAGCAGTTGGGTTTTCAGGGTCCTTTGGGGGGGTTTCTTTTGTGAAATGATCCCACACCATAGATGTGGTCTTTCCTTTCCTAGGAGGAGGCATGATTTCAGTGGGGTTATTGTTCTCAACTTGTGACTGAGGTGTGGCAGATTGAGGTGTATTATGTGGTTTAGGTGTTTGACTTGAACCCTCCATCATAAAAAGACTCACTACTACCAACAAGTCAAGCAAAAATTCAACAAATCACTAATTAACCTGAAACAAAACAGTTAGACATACATATTATCAGCAATTTGCGCAACAATCAACACATTTCGCAAACATGTAAGTCAAAATGCTAAACAAATCAGAATGTCCAAGTCCAACCAAATCAGAAAACACAACCAAATCAGAAAACCCAACCAATCAGAATATGGAATACCTAACCCAACCAAATCAGATTGCCCTATTAATCAGAATGTCCAAGTCCAACCAAATCAGAAAACCCAACCAATCAGAATACGGAATACCTAACCCAACCAAATCAGATTGCCCTATTTAATAAACTCACCTAAATCAGAATGCCCAATTTGCTACCCAGTGCCCAATGAATACTCAACTCAAGAATCCTCTCCTGCACTGAAATTGTAAAAAATAAATAAATAAATTTGGACTACCAGATGCGTACAAAATTGAAAAATGAAATGAAAATAGATTATAAAATAAAATGTGTGAAAAATGAAAAATACTAACCTAATAAGAATAAGGACTTTGGGTTTCGGTGGAATTGGAAATAGGTTATAGGGGATTTTATTTTTAGGTCTTGGTGGAATTTGGGGATTTAGGGTTTCAGTGAAATTGGGGGTTTAGGGTTTCGAGAAATTGGGGCTTTGTGCCTTGTGGTGGATGTGGTATTGGTAGAGGTGCCATGGTGGAGATTGAAGCAAGAAAGGAGATGGGGACTTAGGGCTTGGGTGAAATGGGGGTTTCGGGACTTAGGGTTTGGTTGTATTGTGGTGTGACTGATGTCGTGGGGTGGAGTGGAGGCAGAGGTGATGGAGGAGAGGAGATGCTGGTGATGTTGGAGTCGGAGACTTGGAGTTGTCAGTAAGCACGGCGAGGCGACTGAGACAAGAGAGTAAGACCCAAGCACACAAAAAGCATTCTCAACACTGACATTAATATTCTAATTTCCTTTTTAATTGTTTTTTTCTTTCTTTCTTACTGTCCCTTAGTCAACCACTCAAATTTACACAAGTTTACTCACATTGTTATATTATTATTATTAAACTTTACTCAAACTCTTTTTTCTGTCTTCTTTTCTTATGTTTTTTTGTTTTGCTTTTGTTCCCATTTAAGGGAGATACAATTCAAGCAATCACAAAGGAAATAGATTATGAAACTGTTGCTCCCAAGATATTATTATTATTAAACTTTACTCAAACTCTTTTTTTTGTCTTCTTTTCTTATGTTTTTTTGTTTTGCTTTTGTTCCCATTTAAGGGAGATACAATTCAAGCAATCACAAAGGAAATAGATTATGAAACTGTTGCTCCCAAGATAGTGGCTGGCTGCATATATGATATCAGCCACTTTCACACTATCAAAAGCCAATCCTACAAAGTAGTGCCACATGCTGCAGTCATATTTTTCAATGAGAGAACAATCTTTAAAAGATTGGAAACAGTTCATCCAAGAATCCCAATGCATGGTTTTAATCTGTTTGATTTTAGTATGCTGCCAACAAGAGTTAACAACAGTTCCACTCTGACAGGTAATAATTTCAATTACAAACTTATTATATGAACTTTAATCACATAAATCAACAATTTTTGAATGCTTATATTAACTTTTTTACTACAAAATTGAACAGATGTTATGGGCCATATAACTGCTGTACAGCCCTTGGAACAAAAACTGATAGATAATGTCAGAACTGAAAGCAAATGTGAAATTCACATTGAAAACATCAGGTGAAATGTTAAACAAATCTTCATAAACTCTACCCTTATTCATTCATAAGCTGATATACTTTCTCTTATATTTGTTCATGCAGGAGAAATGAAATAAGGGTAACATTATGGAGTGATGCTGCAAGGAGCTTCAATGAAATATCTTTTGAACAGTTGGTACCATCGGTATTTGTTGTATTTACAAGCCTTAAAGTCAAAAAATTCATGGGTAAACAATTCAAGGATTACTTTCCCATTCTTTCTATTCCATAAATGTCAAACACAATATATATATTATATATATAATTTTTCATTTTCAAACATACAGGAAACCCTGTTCTCAGCAGCAGTAACTCTACCCTAACTTTCATCAACCCTGACATACCAGAAATTCAGAGCTACAAATTATCGTATAATTACTTGACTTTTCAATATACAATTTTCTTCCTTCTATACCTTAAACTAACAATGATTTTCTTTTTTTGCATAAATAAAATGCAGTTTTGCTAGCTGCACAACACCTATCAAAATACTGGAACATTCCACACCTCTTCCATTGCCATCCCAACAATTACACACTGCTAAAAAATTATCTGTACAAGCTTTGAATGTGCTTGACCCAGATCTGTATAAAGTAAGTATAATAAAACTCTATGCTGTATTTCAATAAAATGCACTTTTTTTCAGTTCCCTTTTATCAATTCCATACATTTCTTGCTATCATGTTGCATATTCTGAAACTTAAACTCAAAAGGGCTAAGGCCAAAAAAATTACAAACTCAAAACATCAAAATTTTACACATTTTACTTATCCTTCAATCCACACATCCCTAAACAAATGAACTATTTTAAATTACTTCTCTTTTCATTTTTCAAAATATTATAATTTCAATAAATTTTTTTATCTGTATACTATCCTTCTTATCATTAGTCTTATCACAAATATATAATATTTGCCTTACCTTGACATATATCTAATCATCTATCATGCAAAAATGGCGCCATAACTATAACCATAAGCAACCAAACAATTTCATAAAAAACTCATATTTCTCACAAGATTAGTCATAGCAAAGCTAAAAATATTCTTACTTATGTTTACACCTTTTTTTCATTCCTAACTTTAATAATTCCTTCAAAACTATTTCAGGGCCAAATCCTTAGTTGTAGAGCAACCATCACCCGTTTTGATACACGTGGTGGATGGTGGTACAAAGCTTGCCCCCACTGCTACAAACAGCTAAGAACAACTGGCCACAATGGGAAATTGGTCTGTCGAAAACACACCACATCTGACTCAGCTCCTCTGCCTTGGTAAACTACCTATCATCATTACATTTATTTTTCATATTCTCTTAAAACTATTTTTAAGACCTGTTATTTATTGTTTAAAACTTATAATAAATCAACTATTTTTAAGACCTGTTATTTATTGTTCAAAACCTATAATAAATCTAATATGCAGGTTTAAACTGGGATTAATTATTGAGGACAACACTGATGTCACCAATGTCATCATCATAGGAAAACCAGCAGAACAACTGTTCAAAATTTCAGCTTACAGCTTGGTTGTTGAAGAAGGTTTTATGGATCCGCAAGAATTACCAGATGCCATTCTTCGTACCAAAGGTCAAACAAAAATTTTTCAGCTCCGATTTGGACCTTTGAAAACAAATCCAAACAGAAATGATCTCTTGATACATGGTGTTTTTGATGATGAGCTTCCTTTGGTTGTATCAAACACCAAACCATCCACTCAAGAAACAGCTGTCAAACAGAAATGATCTCTTGATACATGGTGTTTTTTATGATGAGCTTCCTTTGATTGGATCAAACACCAAACCATCCACTCAAGAAACAGCTGAAGAAAAATTTATCTCTGAAAAAAGCCTTTCCACTACCCCATCACCATCCTCAAAAACAGCTCCAATCACCCCTGTTCCCATATCCACACCCAATCTCACAGACAAATCTCATCTGGTTTCTAAGGGAAAACTTGCAGTAAAGAGAGCTCTATTCACTGCTATCAAACAGCAAAGAAAAAGATACAAAAGGTAAAACTCAGACCTTAACTTATTTCTATTTATATTCTAACCACTTTTTCTTACCACAATATATTTACTGAACCCCTCTTTCTTTTTGCAAACTTAGTATGGCTGCAACACAAAGCAAAGCTGAACCAACTTCTGCTCCAACAAGTGAATCCAAAGATGCTTCAGATTTTGATGATCTGCCCCTCAGCACACTAAAAAATAGACCAGTCACCACAAAGTCTAAAATCAGGTTATTATTTTAAAATTCACTCTAATAGAACAAATTAATCTCATTTTTCATCAACATTCTTTCTAAAAATAATTACCATATATCACAAACTGCCATTCAACATCTAAATTCATTACTCCAATAACATCCACTACTTTTTTTATCTTTCTCTATTCTGATTTGTGTTCGTATATGATCTAATGTTTAAATTTCTTCATATTTCATTATCTAATTTGTGTTGCATTAAACTATTTTAATTAGATCCCTCATTTCAGTATATATATAAAATACTAATCATTATAAAAAAAGGTTGGTTATTATGTTTGATCGACAACTGAACCCTCGCCTTGATTTTCATTGCTTTCAACAATTTGAACTTTTCTGCTGAGAGGATCTGAGTCATTTGACATTATTTTGGTAGTAGGTACACTGAAAGTGTATAATATGCTATTAAACTATCTTGAAAGAGTTTGACATAAATTATTTACTCTACAAACTCTAATTGTGGAATTAGGTACTGGGTTAGGTACTGGGCTACACCTAGGTTCATGTTGTGTTGCATCTAATTTACCTTTTTTATCCTTTGAAGTAAAGAAAAATTACTTAAATCTCACAAGTGTGTACAATATACTCCCTTATTACTAATCTAGCATTTAGACATATATTCTCATCTTTTATATAATTTTATTTGCTCTCACACACAATTCTTTGCATATTTTCAGCAAACCAGCGATGAAAATCTCCTCAGAAACCAACAAGCCAACAGAAAAACAAATCCTCACTACAGAACACCAAGAATCAGCTACCAAAACTGATTCCCAGTCACCATAGGAGCTTGCAGCAGCAAACATTACAATTTTTGAACAATCTATAATTAAATGCTCCAGATATTTTGTTTATCCACATGCAATTGTTCCAAAAAAGTCTGTAAATCATTTTGGCAACTGTTTGCTTTATTAAGATATAAAAAATATCTTAACATATCAAACATTGCATAGACTATTATCACCCTTTCATGTTTTGTAACATAACAATACAAACATCTATATCTAAGTATCAATGTATACACAACAACTATGCTCTCTCTTTTTATCTGAATTCTCTATCTCTTCAATTTTGTTAAAAAAACCGCTGCGCAGCGCGGGTTCAACCCTAGTATATAACTATTGTGAACCCATTTGTTGTATCTAACAACTAAAATAAAGGAAAAACATGTTTTTTACATTGAAAGGGAAATTTTATCAAACAAATATCATGCACTCCAACAACTAAAACAACAGCATTTTATGACAATCACAGAAGTTGACCAAAACTTAAATAGCAAACACATAACATAAATTGGTTAACACAAACAGAAAATATAAAAAGAAGAACAAATGCCATTAATTTCATAGTAACAAAATATACCTTTGAGCCTTTCAGCAGGAACTTGTCGAACTAAAGCCAAGTTCGTTCTAAATTCCAATTCAAGTTTAGGGATAAGATTCATATCATATTACCTGTGCCTCATCCCTTTAAATTGCAAGAAAAAATCACAAAACTTAAATCATATTAATACCACTGCATGAATTACGAATACATTTAATACCTTCCAAAACTTAGCTTTTATGACTCATCCATGTTTTCACGTTGTGGAGAAAAATGAGGGATTTTAATTCCAACTTTGATAACTCAGTCCCTATTTTCACGTTGTGGAGACAATTGAGGGAGGTAATAATTGGGTTTTAGTGCCATTAAATGTTTAAAAAGAGAATGATGTGTAATATAGTAATAAAATGCTGTAAGGGTATCATGGGAACACCAAAGGTATACCCAACAAAAAAAAAAAATGCTGATGTGTAATTCATTAAGTTCTCAATGCTGACATGGCTACATAATTAAAGGACTAAAATTAAATATGAAATATCTATCAGGTCAAGGATTGTATTCTAATAAACCGAAAAAATGAAAGACCATCCAATCGCATAAAGCAATCTAATAGGTCCATCAAGGTTTGTACACCGCTATGGAGAAATTATCTAAGGCCAAACATCAAGAGAGGAAACTACACCGAAAAAGAAGAGGAAACCATCATCAAGCCTAGATGTGTTCACTCCATGACAGTAACAAAGCAAACACCTCCAACAAACGAAATCCAACCCTTAATTCCATAAAAATAAAAAAACTAATTTGATAAAAAAAAACATAAAACCCCTAATTTCAAACCCTAATTTTAGTAAATAGCATGAACCTAATGAGATAGAGAGAGAGGGATAGAGAGAAAGACTTAATAAAACCCAAGAGGATAAAACCCATAATATGAAACCCTAGTTTTCAGGAGGATAAATTGAACCATTGAAGCGTCGCAACCCAGGGGAAAAAGAGATAGAGAGAATGGGATAGAGGAAAAGAGAGAGAAGTCGCACCAGTAGTCGTACCAAAGGAAACGAGAGAGAAGTCTCACCTGAAATGTCTCTGGTGTGTAATCTCTAGTAGGCGTGCAACCATGGTCAACCGGTGTTCCCTGAGCTTGAGAGAGAAGAAGGTCGATCAAACTCCTTCTCAGTGATGAGTTTATGTGAGAGGAGTGAGTTTTGAGATCGCATTTGTGAGAAAGTGTGTTTTGAGCGAGAGAGGAGAGTGTGTCTACCAGAGGTATCGGGTTTGATGGGGTATTAAGTTAGAATGTTTAAGTTAGACATTTCATTTATTGAGTTTAGTTATCAGTTGGTCTAATTTTGTTACTCAAGTGAAAAACTTACATATCAGTTGAAAAAAAAAAGGTGACATCTAAATTGAATCAAAAATCATCCAAAAATTCAACTAATATCTAAATATTAACAATATCAGTTTTTATAATAAATGACAACTAAAATATGATGTCTATCAACATTATTGTTGTAGTGGCAGTAGCAAGCTACCAGGTGAGGTGAAGTGAGTGATCCCACACCGCCCAGAATGGAAAGGTGATGTTAAAGAGGAAAGAAAGTCAGGAAAAAACCACAATTTCAGTAAAGCCAATTTGAAAAAGAAAAGAATTTTCAAAGTATTTTCAGAAAAGTGTTTTGATGTGAGCCATGAAAGTGTTTGAGAAAGTTTTAGATGTGTCCCTTGCACTGCCATCGTCTCTCCTGCTCCTCAGCAAGTTCAGAAGAGTTTGAAGTTGGTTTAAGTAAGGTTTGGAAAAGGGAGTTTAGTGAGTAGAACAGTTTCACCCTAGTGAGTTTAGCTTACGAGGTAGCAGACTTATTAAGGAAGTAGCTAGGTGGAACCTAGGTTGTTGTCTTACGGATGTTCAGGGTTGTATTTTGGTGCTTTTTCTCGAGTTTTAGGTCACTTTTGACTAGTTTACTTGTTAGCTGTCGTTGGTTTTCGACGTTGTTCAGAGTTGCGCAGCGAAAGCGTGGTGGAAGTTTAGAAAAAGCAGAATCAAGAGTTGTCAAAAGTTGTGGCAAGGCAGCTACTCGAAGGAAGTGAAGACCTTGCGGGTTGTACTCGAAGGTTTCAGAGTTCAGTTACAAGAAGAACACGACAAGCCGTTGTCGCTAGTTCTCCAATTAAGGCTTACGTGTTCTTGTTTGTTTGTGTTAGTACTCAGTTTTGTTTTTCCAGAAAGGTTTTGAAAAGGGTTTCAGTTTTGAAAAGGGTTTTCGGTTTTAAAAGAAAAAGTTTGAAAGAGTTTTCAGTTTGGACTTGTGTACTTGTACTTGCTTGTGTTGTTTGTTGGTGATTGTGAGAAGCACTTCTCTTGTTACTTTCCTCTTGGGAATTTCGAGGACAAAATTCTTTTAAGGGGGGTAGGTTGTAACACCCCGTACCTTCCAAAATTGTTTTGAAAGGCTTTTTAAAGGTTTTCGGGATTTTAATTTGGGAAGTAAAATGTTTTTGGCGTTTTTCTAATTTTAAAGCGTCACTTTTAATTTGGGGGGAAAAAGTTGACTTTTAGTTTGAGCAAAGTTTTTGCGTTGACCTTGGGTTCGTTAGAAAGGTCTCGTTCTCAAGAGTTCGTAGACACGTAGCACGCGTCAAACGGAGTTACGGTTTGGAAGTTACGGATGTGTGAAGAGAGGGGCAAACTTGTAATTTTGGAAAAGTTATTTTTAAAAGGGGCAAAAGTCAGAAACTTCTCAGTTTTCTCTCTCCTCTCTCTCAAAGCCTCTCCCTATCTCTCTAGTGACTTCTCCTTCAGCTGGAGCTTCCACCGGCACGTGGGGGCGCGTCCGGTGGCGGCTGAAGCTGGTTTTTGGCTTCTCGTGCTCGTGCTTTCCTCCTTTACCTCCCCTTGGCCACCACTCAGCCCAGAAACGCCTGGAAAGAGAATCCCAGTTCACACACAGTGGGAGATCAGTGGTGATCGCGGTGATTCCGGCGACTTTGAGGCTCAGCGACCGCCCAGATCTTCTCTCCTCATCGAGCCCAGCTGGTTGGTGGGTTTGATTGAGCCGTTGGACTGTTGTGGGTGGCGAATCGAAGGTGGGTGTGTCGATGACTTTTCCGGCGAGTTTCGCCCTTTTTTGACCACTTTTGAGCTTCAACGCAGGTTTGAGAATCGATCCTATCGATCTCCTCTACGTGGCTATGTAGCCTGTTTTTGACGTTTGAGGTTTTGGTTTTCGTGCAGTTGACCACCCGTTGGCCACCATGGGTCCCACCGCGTGTGGTGGTTCCAGTGACCCGTTTCCCTGGATTTTGGCCTCACGCCAACCATCCGAACCTGTGGGTGAGTTTTGGGTGAGTTTCCTTGAGTTTACGTGTGTTTTCCGGGGTCGGCTAGCCACTGTGCGTGGTGGGTTCTGCCCGTTTCAGTAGTTTTACAACCTGTTGTGTGTTTTGTTGGTTGTCTGGTCTTAACAGGTACTCGGTATGGGAATTTGTATTTTCGATACTATTGTGCTGCGGGATTTTGGAATCCGAGCAAAGGAGCCACAAAGGGCAATTCGGTTTCGCGTGGTACACTGTGAGTGAACCTAAGTTTAGTTAATTTCAGTTCAATCAGTTACTTGCTTGCTTTATGTGCTTGTTTTTTGGTTGCTAGTTAAGGGGGGTTACGGAATTAGGAATGGAAATCCCAACAGTTTAAAGGTTATTTGAGGTTAAAGGATTAAGTGAGATTTGAGTATCAGTGGGTATTAATTGAGGATTAAGTTGGTTCTAAAGGATGTTTGAGGATTCTAAGTTATTAAAGGATCTAGTTGGATCCCAAGTAAGGATCTTATGGATTGTTTCTAGATGATTTTCAGTTTAAAGGAATTAATTAAGGATAATTGAGGTATTACGGATCACAGTGAATTTGATTGGTTTAGAGGATTGGTGACCTAGTTAAGGATTGTGATTGCTGGTTTGTGGTTTGCTTGTCATTCAAGGCTTAAGGTGGTTCATTATTTGATTATTTTACTGAATTTCTAATTTGAGGTTTCCAGTTAGATTTCACTCATACAAGCTCTAGTGAGCTTACTGGGTTTGTGTTTAAACCCAGTGCACCTTTGGTTGGGTGCAGGGTTTGTTTTACAGGTTAAGCAGACTGAGGAGGCAGTGGAGAGAAGATGAGGTAGTGGGACCAGTAGTGTTTTGGTACTTGGTTTTACAGTTTGGTTTTATAAATGTGCTTTTGGAAATTATAGTTGGTTTTTTCAGTAAATTGTTTTATATTCATGGCTCACAGTTTCAAGAAAAGGGCTCACAGTTTCAGAAAATAGTTTTCAGTTTCAGTTGTTTTTCACGTGCTCGAGGGTCGGGGTGTGACAATTGTTTATTCACTCATACGAGCTCTAGTGAGATTTCTGGAACTGGGTACACCATTGGATATGGTATAGTGTGGTTATGGTGTTGCAAGTTGAGCAAATTGAGGAAGTAGAGGGGAAGAAGACATGGCAAGCTGGCACTCTGATTTGTAAATGGAATTTTGTACAAATTGTAATTTCATAGAAACGATTTTGAAATACATTTTGTAAAGGATTTTGGCTCATTCAAATGGAAAGTTCGTATTCAACTATTTCTTAAATGCTCGCGCCCCTGGGTTTCGAGGTGTGACACACGACATCTCCCAATAAATCTCTATGGCCGAGCAAATTGATGGGTAAGAACGTTGATGGTACTTTTATTGTGGCTAGTAATTCTTCAAGGAAAAAGAATAACAAGAGGCATATGAATAAATCAGCTAAAAACGGCAGCAAAGGCTCAAGTAAGCGTACTCCAACCCAGGTAAGCCCTACTTCAAGTCACGTTCATTAAGTTTGCTTGTCAGAATGTTAGGGGGCTCAATTCCCTCCTAGACATGCTGAAGTTAGGGGTTTTGTGAAGGAGAATCACCTGTCCCTTATTGGCTTAGTGGAGACTAGGGTTCATGAAAGTAATAAAGTGGGTGTCTCTAAGGCTATGTTTGAGGGTTGGGAGATGGTGGATAACTACAATTCCCATAATAATGGGAGACTTTGAGTTGTTTGGGACCTGGGGTTTATAATGTCTTCAAGATTGAGGAAACTGATCAGATTATCAATGTTAGGGTTCACCATGTTGACTTTACGATTGACTTCTTTGCGTCCTTTGTCTATGCCTCAAATGATGTTAAAACCAGTAGGGAGCTGTGGAGTACCCTTATTAAGTTTTCAAGCTCTAATGGGGTGAGTCCTTAGGTCATGTTTGGGGATTTCCTTACTTGTATGAGAACTTCTGAGGTGGAGGGGGGATCTTCTAGGACTAACTCTGCTATGCAAGAGTTTGATGATTGTGTTCATGCTTCAGAGCTTGAGGAACTTCTATTTATGGGGTTGCTGTTCACTTGGAAGGACACAAGATCTTCTATCAATTGCGTTTCCAAGAAACTGGATCGAATCATGGTTAATGAGGCTTGGTGTATTAAATTTAGTAGGTAGTGTGCTAACTTCCCTCCCCTGCCTCTGATCATAGCCCATGCTTAGTGTTGGGTCCTTAAATGTGTGCATTTTAGGCCCTCTATCTTAATGTATTTAGTGCTTAGTTCCTTTATTTCTTGTTATTTATGTTTGTTTCTCTTAATTATAGGTGAAAAGCTCAAAGGTTACAAATGGATGCAAATTAGCCCAAATTTAGTTTAAATGAACATTTGCTTACAAATGAAAGCCCAACAAGCCAAGCCCGGCCTAAGAAGAGAAAATAGCAATGAGAAATAGAAAGGGGGCTGGGTTGTGAGCTTTGTGCAACTCAAGGTGATTCTCAGCCATATAATAGCCCAAGTGTGATTAAGCCCAGTCCAAACCCTAAAAGGAAGTCTGACCGTGTGCCCTATATGGAAGTTCTCCCTAATTAATCTCTAAAAATCAGATTTCTAGTTGCCTTATTTATCTCTTTTAAATTCTGATTTTTATAGATTAATTAGGGGAATAAATCATCTACATGCAAGTCCACAAGAAGACCTACACTTACCTATTTAAACCAAATTTCAGCTGTGTTTTAGGGTTTGAAGTTTGGTATAAAGTGCTTTAACACCCTAAAGCACCTAAGTAAAACAACGATCACTGATCGGACCCAATTTCAAAACTATTTGACAAGACTAAACCAATCAAACACACTTAAGTCTGCACGACAGATGCACAACTTAAGAAACACAACCAACAAGCATTTCAAATATTCATGTGAGGAGTCACAACCCAGGCACGTAAGGATCCGTCAAAGTAGGCATCCCAGTGCTAGCCACAACTAAAGTGAGATGTGTGATGCTAGATTAGATTCAGTTCATCAGTTTCAATATTATCAACCATAAGCCAAGGTGTGATACCATATACCAAGGAAATAAACACAAGTTATATAAAAGCCAAATAAACTGACAGGACCCTTCCCGAGTTCCACCCTTGAACTCGGGGTGACCCTGCGGGAATCCAATGTCAAGGAAAATCCTACCGAAAATTCGGCAGAACCTCCCCTGAAATTGGACTAACCCTGGATTTCCTTTCTTTAGCAACCTGTAAATTACACTTCTAATCTAGCTTCCCTACCACAAACAGGGGTCTCCGACCCAAATTCATAACAAAAGGGAACTAAGATAATGTTCGTACTAATAACAGTGATGTTTACACCGCGGTAGTCCAACTACTATAAATAGTAAAATTAGATAATACGTTAGGGGGGAATTTACAAGTTTCTATAGTCTACGGAATCCTCGACGCGTCTCCTGCTCGACCGCTCCACCGCAGTTACCTGGGGGAAATTTTAAAAGAAAACCACAAGAGGTAAACGTGAGACAACCCAGTGAGTGGACAAAAATAAAATAATTTTTACAATTAACCGAAAAATTTACATCAGGATCGCACAAATTTTGCATGAAAACCCCCAGTTTTTGAAATGGATTTAAAATGTTCGTTAACAAATCATTTGCACAAAACTAGTAAAATACTCTGCGATTTCTCAATTTAAACCCCCAGTTTTTGAAATGGATTTAAAATGTTCTTTAACAAATCATTTGGACAAAACTAGTAAAATACTTTGCGATTTCTCAAACGAAAATTTTATCATGCATAACTCCGAGAATTTCTTCGCATAAACCAAATATTAAGATTTAAAACGAATATTCCGCTCGCTCCCAATTTTCCCCGTATAGCCTGCCGTACATGCGCAGGGCCCACAACCTGCCGTACGCATGCAGGGCCAATAACCTGCCGTACATGCGCAGGGCCTATAACCTGCCGTACACATGCAGGGCCAATATCCTGCCGTACATGTGCAGAGCCAGGGTCTGTCATACACATGCAGGGCCAATATCCTGCCGTACGTGCACGCAGGGCCGCCCCCAAAGGGCAAGGCATCCCGACACACGGCCCAAAGCCTATGTGTGTGCCGTGATGGGTCCCAAAGACCTATATACTTCCATAATCCAAGACGGGTACTAAGTGGGTGCTCACTAAAATCCAAATCCATCCGTACTCAATTATCCACATTAAAAATTTAATAAATTCTATTTGAAAACGCTCTTAAAATTTTGGAGAATTCAATAATTATTCCCGCAAAACCGTACTTTAAATGGGTTTCACACAATCTCAATCATCATTTGACAAAAATACATATCAATTCATAAAACCAATTAATAGCACTCCAAATCCCAAAATCAATCTATAGCAAATCGAAACTCATGACTACGCAAAACATACGAAAATGAGTTAAATTTAGAACTTGAGAAACTTAAATAAAAATGAAGTCCACTCACAGTCAAGGAGTCTAGTCCCGTTGCTTAGCTGGGTCGCCTTCACTCTCGGGTGTCGTCCCTATAAGAAAAAAAACGTCATTAGTTCCCTCATTTAAAATGTCCATCTATGTCTAAAGTTTGGGGTTTCGCTAATCTAAGTCTTTTCTGTACCACCCAAGTTAATAGCTCGCTTAATAAAGTCTAAACTCCACGTGAAAATTTGGGGTTTCGCTACCCTAGGTCTTTTCTTTACAACCCAAGCTAATAGCCCGCTTAATAAAGTCTAAATTCCACGACGATTTCTAAATTCCACAATTAATGGGTCGGACTAACCTCAACCCCAAACAAAGTAGCGTTTTCAACCCCAATTTCACCATTTCCGCCTTTTCCTTCGAACCCATCATTCCAAACCTCAAAAGATCGTTCCTAAAGGTGAAAATCACTAACAAATGCCATTAATCTCTACAAACACCTTAAATTCCCAAAATTTCCGAAATGGGCACAAGCCCCAAATTTCCAACTTTCAATTTCCTTGAAATTTCTCATTCTAACCTTCCATTGGTAATTCCTATGAGTGATTATTGCTCAACACAACTTCAAAACACCATCCAAAATCAGTTTTTAGAGGGACCCGAAATGGCTATTAAACTCCAATTTTAATTTTCTACAATTTCTCCCAATTGAACAACCACACTATACGAAAAAGAAAGCCCAAGATGAAATAAGAAAAACCCACCTGAAATCGAGGCAAATGGAGGCTGGAGCTAGACGAAATCCGCGAGCCAAAGGGCGGCGAGCTGGGTTGTTTGCGGGTGCATGAGGGTCAGGCCGTGAGGAGGGAGGTCGGGCTGAGCTGCCGCTGGCGTGGGGAGGGTCGCCAGTGGCTAGGCCTGGCCGGAGACTGGCCAGATATGGGCTGGATTGTCCACGGGTCGCGCACGTCGCGCGCACAGAGGGAGAAAGAATCACGGGAGAGAGAAAAGGAAGGGCTAGAGGGCGGCGGGAGGAGTCTGAGTTCGCTGGCCGGCGGCTGGGAACGTCGCCGGTGGGGGCGAGGTGGTCGCGCGAAGTGGAGAGGGGAGGGAGATGGCCTGCGAGTTTTCTGGGGGAGGTGGGCTGCGCGTGGGGAAATAAAAGGGGGAAAGAGGAAATTTCCAGAAAATTCTGGAAATTTAAACCCACTTTAACATATTTACAAGTTTGCCCCTCACTTTAAACCTCCGTATTTCCCAAACCGTAGCTCCAAATGATGCATGCTACATGTCTACGAACTCGTGGAGTCGAGCTCTACGTACTCATGTCCAAGTCAACTTTAAACTCCAAATAATTTACAAAGTCAACCTTGAGCTCTTTTATCACGTTCACAACTTTCTAACCGGGGCTCTAAATAACCCATACCGCGTGTCAGTGAACTCATGAGCTCGAGACCTTCCTAACGGACCCAAGGTCAAAGCTAAAATCTTGTTATACCCAAAAGTCAACGTTGGGCCCTATTATAATGCACTTAAAAGGTACGGGTCGTCACAATCTCCCCCCGTTAAAAAATTTCGTCCTCGAAATTTCATACACGTGCTGGTAATCTAGTTCTCAACGTCCTTCATTTCTTCCTTCGTTCTTTTCAAACTATAAGCCACCACGCTTCCGTTGCGCTACTCTGATTAAAAATTCCACTAAATTTACCAACACTTTCTTTAAATTCCCCTTAGTGTTTCTTTCCTAGAATGCTGTTTTCCCCCCTAACTACACCCTCTAGCACGCTCTAACTGCGAATAAGATATTCTTACGTAAGTCCATTACCTTAAATTCATTCTCTTCAACCGCTTAATCCCTTTATCCGCTATCGCTTCCTCCCATTCCATCCCAATTAGAATTTCCAGTAGCCTTTCTTACTATTACCTAATAGATATCAAATTTATCTCTACAAAACTATTACTCCGGATGTTATTAAACTCTCCAATTGACTTTAGATTATACTTGAGCTTCTCTAACTACAAATAGAGCAAGTTTAAATGAAACAATAAAGCATGTAACTAGCAAGGTATGGGCCTTTTACCCAAATAGAACACGTACCCAAAATGACGTCCGGTGGAACTGGTGCCTGCTGCTGGGTCATGGTAAAAACTCTGCCTTGAGTTCTAGGACGTCCCCTATGTGGTCTTCCGCCTCTAACAGGGTGACTAGACTGAGTGCCACTGTTAGCTATACCATCTCCACTCTGTGTCACTCCATGACTATGACTCTGAGCTCCAAAAGTTGGCTTCGTCTGTGCAGCTGATCCCGAAGCTTCACCTTCTCCATGATACAACATCGGGCAGTCCTTTCTATAATGCCCCATTTGACCACAATGGAAGCATCCTTCCGTAGTACCCCTTAGGCAAGGCCCTTCATGACGTCTGTCGCATGTTTGACAAACTGGGTACCTGTGAGCACCAACTCGAGCGGATCGCTGTCCTTCTGGGAAACCCGAAGTACTAACACTACCAGTAAGGGACTGATCTCCAAATTTGTGACTACGTCCTGAGTCTTGACTACCACTACCACTATGTTGGTAACCTCGGAATCCACCACTCCCAGAAGAACTAGAACTGAAACTACCCCTTTTAGAAAGTCCTTGACTAGGGCTACCTACTAACGTGCTCTGATGATGACGGCGTCTCATCCCACTTCTATTTCCTTCTGCAAGGGACCTCTCAACTCTCATAGCAGCCTCTCTCAAGTTAGAATAATTGAGATGCATAGCTGCAGCAACTGTTGTGCGAATTTCTTCTCTCAACCCATCCTCAAAACGAGAGCACTTCTCTCTCTCATCTGCCACCAGATGCGGACAAAATCTAGAAAGTTCTGTAAATTTCCTCTCGTATTCTGCCACTGTCATGGATCCCTGCTTCAACCTTTGAAATTCTGCCCTCTTTTCATCACAGTAAACTCTGGGATAATACTGCTCGTAAAAAGCACTCCTAAACCTATCCCAAGTAATCTCGTCATCGGCCAGTCTGACTTTTTCTGATTCCCACCAAAGATAGGCGTCACCATCAAGTAAGAACGAAGCTAAGACAATCTTTTCTTCGTCCGGACACCTCATAACCTATCTTTTCTTCGTCCGGACACCTCATAACCTCGAAAATTCTTTCTAGCCTCACAATCCAGTCATTAGCTACACCAGGATCAGTTGTCCCTTTAAAAACTGTAGCCCCAAGTCTATGGGCTCGTTCGATACTATAATCCCCTTCTGTATGTCCACGAGTACGTACTACATTTGTCATTGCTTCTACTAACCGATCCAAGGATTGAGCGAATCCTGGTGCAGCCTCGTCTGCACCTTCGTTAACTCTATGATGATCCCCCGGTGGTCGGCCACGTCGAGAAGGCATAATTCCTATAAGAAAACCAAGAAATTCTCAGAAACAAGGATGCACACTTCGTGCAAAGCTAGAGGAATCCTANCCTCTTTTCCGGCCACCCAGACCCGCCGGCGACGTCGCCAGTCGCCGGCCAGCCACCTCCTGACAGGACCCTCCCTGAATTCCACCCTGGAACTCGGAGTGATCCTGCGGGAATCCAATATCAAGGAAAATTCTACCGAAAATTCGGCAGAACCTCCCCTGAAATTGGAGTAACCCTTTTCTCCACGGGACCTGCAAACACACTTCTAAGCATTCACAGCTCCTCTACCACAACCAAAAGGGGTCTCTGACCCAACAATTTCAATCCAACTAATTAATTATTCGAGGGTTGTTAAGTTTGGCTACAAAACTTCGCTGGGAAAAATAAAGCTTACAAAATAACGAAGTTGCTACTAAAAACCACTAAGTTCGCTAGCTTTCCTCGACGACTTTGGCCCGACCGCTTCACCGCTACCACCTGGGGGAAATTTTAAAACGACAAAAAGAAATAACTAATGAGACGACTCAGTGAGTGGACGGAAATAAAAGTATTTAAACTTAAGTTATAACATGATTCATTTATTATAGCAAAAATACAAAAAAAAAAATTATAAGTTAATATCAAAACCTTACATCTCTCTCCTTGGAAATCCCCCAATTTTAAAACTCTTTTTCTTTCTAAACCATTTCATACAGATTTCAAATCAATGTAATCATAGAAAAGAACTTCCTGAAATTCATTTACTGGAAAATAACTTATAAAACCACCATCTAAGTACCCTGGAAAACTGGCCATACACTCGTACGGAATGCTGCATCGTACGAGCAGGGCAAGTCTAACTGGCCATACACCTGCACGGAATTCTGCATCGTACAGGCAGGGCAAAGATAACTGGCCATACACCTGTACGGAATTCTGCATCGTACAGGCAGGGCAAATAACTGGTCATACGTGCACGCAGAGCTGCCCCCAAAGGGCGAGGCACCGCAACACACGACCCAAAGCCTATGTGTGTGTCACGATGGGTCCCAAAGACCTTACTAAGTTGAACTGATTTGTAGCTGGGTACTTACACGGCATTTTAAAACCACTTTTAGTGTCTCAAAACCACGACTAATAAATTTTTAGAAATCATGACCCTTTTGAAATCCAACGTATTCTCAAAAACTCATGTACGAAATACCAAAACGAGAAAACTGAAATATGTCCAATCTTTTCATAAATCAACTATTAAAGATTACTAATCTCACATGAAATATTCAAAAAAAACTCCAATTTTCTAAAACTCATGCTCGAAACACTGAAATGAGAAAACTGAGATATATCCAAAGTCCAAATCAATTAATTTAAGAAATCAACAAACCATGCTCATGAACAATAATATTTCTAAATTAATTAAATCAACGCTTAGATAACTCAACTGAAAATATGAATTAAATCGTAAAANATTCAATTTAAGAACTTGAGAAACTTAAATAAAACGAAGTCCACTCACAGTCAAAGAGTCTAGTCTCGTTGCTCGGCTGGGTCGCCCTCAATCTCGGGTGTTGTCCCTATAAGAAAAAGATAAATACGTCGTTAGTTCCCTCATTTAAAGTGTCCGTCTATGCCTAAAATTTGGGGTTTTGCTCACCTAAGACTTTTCTATACAACCCAAGTCAATAGCCCGCTTAATAAAGTCTAAAATCAACGATGATTTCTAAATTCCACGATTAATGGGTTGGACTAACCTCAACCCCAAACAAAGTGGCGCTTTCAACCCCAATTTCACCATTTCCGTCTTTTTCCTTCGAACCCATCATTCCAAACTCTAGATTAGATTTCTAAACCTTAATAGATCGTTCCTAAAGATGAAAATCACGCCCAATTTCAATTAGATCACCATAAACACCTTGGATTTCTAGAAATCCCAAAATGGACCTAAGCATCCACTACCCAACTTTTAATTTCCTTCATAATTCCTCAAATTTCTCGTTCCAACTTCGATTATATGTTCCTAATGACGGAGATCGCCCACAACATTACACAATTTGAATAAATTTTGGAAATCTAAGCCAAACCCGAAATGGGCATAAACCCCATTTTCCCCAACTTTCCAATTTCTTCAAATTCCTCAAAATTCCTTGTGCTAATCCTCAATTTATCGTTCCTAGGAGTGATTATGGCCTAAAAATGCATAAAACAATCTCCAATTTCCGACATCTCAAGAGAATCCGAAATGGGTTCCCATTCCTAAATTCAATCTCTCACAATTTCTCCAAATTGAACAATTAAATTATAGGGGAAGGAAAACCCATGAAAGGAGGGAGAAAACCCACCTGAAATCGAAGAGGTTGGCGCCGGAAATTGGCCGGAATTCGAGAAGAGGGTCTGCGGCTTTGGGGAATTTTCCGGCTGATTTCTTGCTAGAACGTGGCTGGCCAGCGTGGAGAAGCTCAGGGGAAGACGGCCGGTGGCTAGGGAGGTGGTTCTCGTCCGTCCCGTCGTCTGTCGTCGCCGGAGATGGTTGGAGCTGGAAGCTCCAGTCGCGCACGCCGGGAGAGAAATCGGGAGAGAGGGAGAGGGAGGGGCTGGGCGGCGCGGGAAGAGGCTGGGTGGGGGTCGCCGGTGGCTGGGCAGGTCGGAGGTGGCCGGAATTGGGCGGCGTCGCGCAGGGGAGAGAGGATGAGGGAGGAGTCGGGCTGGGGCTGGGGCTGGGGCTGCTGTCTTCCGTGGAGAGAGGGGAGAGAGAGAAATAAAAAAAAGAGGGGGAAAGTTCTAGAATTTTCTGGAATTTAAACCCATTTCATCATAATTACAAGTTTGCCCCTCACTTTGAACCTCCGTATTTCTCAAACCGTAGCTCCAAAAGACGCATGCTACGTAGGGCTGGGGAACCGAACCGAACCGAACCGAAAATGATGAATCGAGTACCGAACCGAACTCCCCGGTTAGCTTGCATGGAAACCGAAACCGAAACCGAGAATGATGAACCGAATACCGAGCCGTACCGAGAAACCGGTTCGGTTTGGGCCTTTACCGAACTTCAAATTTAGCTCCAAACGACGCATGCTACATGTCTACGAATTTGTGGCGTCGAGCTCTACGTAACCATGTCCAAGTCAACTCTAAACTCCGAGAAATTTAAAAAGTCAACCATGAGCTCCTTTATCACGTTCATAACTTTTTAACCGTAACTCTAAATAACCTATGCCGCGTGTCAATGAACTCGTGAGCTCAAGACCTTCCTAACGGACCCAAAGTCAAAGCTAAAATCTTGTTAGAACCAAAAGTCAACGTTGGGCCCTATTATAATATACTTAAAAAGTACGGGTCGTTACATCGCCCTCTTCGGCGAAGAGCCCAAGCCCTCGTTCGGCTCGGGGACACGCTTTTGTCCCCCCGCTCTATCCGGTCGGATAGGTGAGTTGGGGGGTGTCCGCCGAGGGACCGACCTTGGGGGAGGCTGTCTCGGAGCAGCATCTCGGGGTGCCCCCGCCTGCTGCCCAGCTCCCTTGGCAGCCTTCCTCCTCAGCTTCTCGGTGAAATCGGCTTTGTCCATCTTCTCCGTCCGTCTGTCTCGTCTCGAAGCAAAGAAAGATGTACCGCTGAGTCCGATCCGATCACGATCGAGAAGAAAAGCGGTGGACAGCTGGCCGGTAGGAAGAGCTCTAAGTTGTTCGAGGTCTTCTTCGAACTTCTTCCGCAGCTTGCACTTCGTCCAAGGGGCTGCAAGGAAAACAAACGTGTTAGAGATCGACTTAAAAATAACCAAGAGATACCTTCGGATCGGATCGCTTTAATCGTCCTCTACCTGGGATCCTAAACGCTTTGGGGACTCGAGCGACTAACTCTATGTTCGGCTCGGCTTCCCAGTCGCCCTTCACGTAGAAGTACTTCAACTTCCACGACTTTTGACATGAAGGGTTGCTGCCCAGAAAATGACCCTTCCAGGCTTGGAGGTGGTAGAAGCCGAGCTCAGAAGGCTTCGATCTGAGCCCGTATATCCCCGTGAGGAAGTCTGTGTGCGGCTCGGCCTCAAACACCATATGCCACAGGATATGCATCGAGATGATGAACCTATAGGTGTTCGGATTCAGCTGGTGCGGAGCCGTGCCGATTAGGCTCAGAAAATTTTGGAGGAAGGGATGAAATGGCAGCCGAACGCCGTTCTCGAACATTTCTGGGTACATGGTCACCCATCCCTTAGGTGGTCGGCTCGGCTTCTCGTCACCCGTCGGAAGCCGAACCCTTACTGTCGTTGGGAACTTGTACCTTGTTCTAAGATCCTCTAGTTCCGACTCCTCCAACTCGTTGGGGATCTGGTCAGCCTTCCATGGCCTATCCTTGTAGTAGTCAGGGTCGATCGGCGACCCTACTACAGTCCAAGCCGAAGTGGAGGCCTCAGGTTGTTCCTCTTCCTCAGATCCCCTTTGAAGCCTCAAATTACTGCTCGGCTCGAAAGCTGCTTCTTTTGCCTCATCTTCTTCTTGCTCTGCCGAACCCTCGCGTTCGGACTGATCTTCATCCTCTACTTGCTCGGATTTCGAACCGGCAATGGGCACCCTCATTTGACCGGGCCGACTATCGACTTCAACCATCCTGTCGAGGTCCCGGTCGAGCTCATTCAAATCCAAACTCGCCGAGACTGTTCGGCTCGGATCTATGTCGCTATCACCATCGAAGGCGTTCCCGGATCCGAGCCGAGCACTTGATTCGAAAGACATTGCTAAAAACACTAAACACTTCAACCTCTCAACCTTTTTGGATCGAAAAGGTGTTCTTCACGAAGAACACAACGAAAAAACCAGAAAAACCAAAAAACCAGAAAAGCACAAGAGGACTTACCAGTTCACTTCAAAGTTTCAGGAGAAACAACACCAAGCAAATGCGCACCTCGCGAACTGAGATTGAAGAGAAGTGCTCGAACTTTGCAGCAATTCTCGGAGGTAGGAAGGATTCAGAAAAAAACAGAGAGAGGGAAAGAGAGAGAGAGCTGAGAATGGGGGGAGTGTTCTTCAGAAAAATTGCGAAAGTGAGGAGA
Source organism: Purshia tridentata (assembly GCA_003254885.1). Taxonomy (NCBI): domain Eukaryota; kingdom Viridiplantae; phylum Streptophyta; class Magnoliopsida; order Rosales; family Rosaceae; genus Purshia; species Purshia tridentata. Next base: position 6,997 of record QANT01003919.1, on the reverse strand, counting down.
GAGAGAGGGCAAAAGGCCTTATATACTCGGACCCAGAAGAGATCTCAGCCGCACGTTCATTTTGGCGACTAACACCAGATCGTGCCACGTGGACAATTCAAAATCTGATTTGAGTGCACGCGAAACGAGGCATCACCTCACTGATGATGACGGCTGTCCGAGTTCCGAGACACTTCGACCACCCAAATATGGCCACCTGTCTGGGTAGGTGAGAACTGTCTCGTCACTTCTTCGCTTACTCGGATCAGATTGGCAGAACGAGTCGACCTCTTCAGAAGCAAGGTCCACCTGTTTACAACGGCTCGGATCGGAAGAGACTCTGTCTGAAGCCAAATCACATCTTCCAAACTGAGTGTTTGCACTCTCGGTTCGGAAGCTGGGGGACTTCTGTTTGGGGATACCACCCCCATTCAAGTCAACGGTCAACATTTTGACCACATGGGACCTCGGATTCGACTTTCGTCTCGCGACCCATGGTCAACGGCCCATCTATGCAACTCCGTCGGATTGAATCTTACTGTCGGATCCGATCCGAACCAGTCATGTCGACTTATCGTCAGAAGGAAGATCTGCAAAATTCATTAGTCATTCGGATCGGATTCTGAGTTCAGATCGGAGTATGTCTGAGTGTCTTCCTTCGGCAAACTACCTGTTCGTTGGCTCTGACATCTTGTTGTTCGGATCGGATCCAACTGCCTTCCGATCCGAACACTCCCTGGATGTACTGAATTTCCTCACAGGTCTACCACCACTGGAAGCCCCACTCGGATCGGAGTGATCAGCCTCGACTCATCCTCTTCCGAGCTTAACGCAAACCCATATAGTAGTTATTGCGCCTGACACTCTGAAGGTAACTTTATGCTTTGCATTTATGGCCTTTCCACTCTGCCTTGCTTTCCATTTAATGCATGCAACTTGCAGCCATTCCTCTTGCATTAAATGAGAAAACCTGTCAGTAACCTAGCCTATTCTGCAAGCTTAGCCTCCAAGACCTATGATGAGTCATGATCATACCTACTGGCCAGCCAAAATATCCCAATCCCTTTGCCTATAAGTAAGAGCACAACCACAAGGCAGGGGGACACACAGAAATCTGAAAAAACTGGCCCAAGCTCTAGCAAAATTTACCCAGAAATCTTACCTCTTTTCCTTCATCTTCTTCCCAAGCTCTAGTTGTGTTATTTAGCACTTCTTGCATCCTTCTTCTTGCACTTCTCTGACTTTGCCATCGGAGCATCTCCGGCCGGTACCACACCGGTGCCCTTTTTCTTTCATTGTGCAGGAAGAAAATCTAGAAAACAATCAGTTGACGCGCTCGGATCGTCCTCTCGATCGTTCAACTCACCACGTCACCAACAACCCGCATTTAAGTTGTGTGCAAGGGTCATCGACATATTTTTACATCAACAAAAAGAAATTGAAATTGTGTTTTTAGGTGGATTTCATGTTAGGTTAAGTTGGAAATTGCTAATTTAAGTACGGGTTACAATTGATAACTAGGTTTTCATATTTTTCACTATGATGCCACAGTATTCCTTTTTGGATTCTTAGACCGCTCATGCGATTAGCACAGTTTTTTATTTCATTTTGTTTTTCTTAGTTATTATTATATATCTAGGTTTGGCTTTTTTCTTGGATATTTTTTATTTTTATTTCACACCAAATCCCCATAGTGTATAAAGTTTGAATTGAGAAATGGATGCTTAATTACAAATTTAAAATGTTCTTGTTTGGTGGCTGTCCATAGGTAAATGAATCGTTGTTCTGTTTTGTTTATAAGATTTCTAAATTCTTAAGGAAGTATTAGATTTGAGTGACTTGCCAAATTTGATGGTTTACGCATGTCAAACACTATAATCATGATTTGTCTATTTTTTATTATCTTTTCATCTTCATGTTGATTCAAGTGGGTGTGGTCAGTGCAGGATCAAAATTATGTACAACTATGTTAATGATAGGTTTGGGTTAGAAGGTCTTTTGATAGATGATGATGTTTATGATGGATATACAAGCAGTATTTCTTAATGGATATACTAAGTTATGCTACTATATATACATGGAATAGAGAAGTCTATTGAATTGTATGTTTTTGTTGGATTTGTAAGGGTTTGACTGCTTAAGTCGAGATTTTTATGGGCATCTTGTCATGTTGCTTTGGTAGGATTCATAATATAGTAATTTATATACCCACCCAAGCTTATAGTCTGACTTCACTTATCATTGGTTGTCTGCCTTACCTTTTAACCTTCCATATTGACAGCTGGTGTAACCAGGATGGATTATCTTGTGTTTAGGTCTTTTTCCAAGTTTTTAGAGGATCACATGCAAAAATTAGAAGTACAGTTGAGGCAAGGATTGTGGCACCAAAGGTGAGTTTATCATTTTCTACTTCTTTTTTTTCGTTATGCTTTCTAGTTGAATTTTTCCATGCACTCTTGTTTTTCTCTTTCAAAATCCTTAGTTCTTGAAAAAAAAATGCAGCTTTTCCAGATCAATGGAATTTGAAAATATGAGGTGTAGTTAGTTTACTTGTAGCCAATACAATATCACTATATGAAAATACTCTTATTGTAAAGATCCATGAATTTGGGGGGGAAGAGGCATATCAGATACAAAGATCTTGCACGATTTATATATGGTATGATCAAAAAGGAAAGGAAAAGAGGAGTTGCTTGAATTCATTTCTTAACTTTATCTTTTTTGATTTGTTATTTCATGGTTTATGCCTCACCTTCTTTTTTTCCTCTGATGGGGCTATTCGATTGCATTTAAGAAAACTTATTCTCTTACATGGGCAATGCAATATGTCAACCTTTTCATGATTAACACTGTATTTATCATATTAGCTGGTCTGGCCCTCAAGGTGAGAGCAAATGAGGAAATGGATTTACATTTTCTAGTCACATTTGTATGTTAAATTCAATCAAATTATCTACTTCACATTTCATTACCTATTTCAAGACAAATGTCAATCTTATCCTTTCTATATAGTTTTGTTATATCTTTTTCTGGCACTCAGAATTTGTTTTTCCCCCCTTATATTGTACAGCCTTTAGGGATTGTACAATATACAGATGAGCATACTAATGCCTTATTGATTATGACAAGCTCAAATGGATATAGTGTTTGTAGGGGAAGATTGTTCGATACATATTTTCCTGCCTCCCAAACACTTTGACTTGATTTATTTTATCTTCTTGTTTTCTTTTTTCTACCTTTTCTTATCTTTGTGTGTGTGGAGCAGCAGGTTATTTCTATTTTCCTTTGGATTTTTCTCTCATTTATTCGTACATTTAGTATGTCAAGACTCAAACTGCTTAAATTGCAAGTGGGATTTTAAATTTCTTATTATCTGTTATACAAAAGCAATATTTTCTCTTAAAATTTTTATCAAGTAATTGATATCTTTGCGCATTTTAAGGGCCTGGAGGGCCTTATTTAATTGTTTTTCGTATTTATCTGCACGTCTGATACTCGACCTCTACCATCATAGATAGCTAGTGATGAAGTCATTACAATAAGTTCTCAAGGTTTCTTCTCTAGCTAGTAGTTTGATGCAGTGAAGCGCAGAGGAAGAGAACTAAACAAGAATTTAAACACAAATCTTTGGCTCAATTCTGTAGCTTTAATAAAAGACCAAAAAATAATCCAGAAGTAAGAGCAAACACTTAATTTTTATTATCAATCAAAAACTACCAGCTGCCTTCACAAAGTTTAGTTTAAATAAGCGAAATCCTAAAAGAAAAACATAAACCCGAATTTTCCCAAAAAAGGCAAAAATCAAGTGGACCCACAAAAGGCTAGAAATAAGCATAATAATTAAGGCAGAATGGACGGAAATCGATTCTGACTTTTACAACCCAAAATAAACCAATAATAAAAGTTTCCCAAAACAGCAAAAACGCGTTTTTTGAGGCCCATACGATGGAATTTGCCCGAAAAGCGACTTACGTCATGGCAAAGCGATGAGTGTAAATAATTTCGTCGCCCGAAATTGAATAATTGAACTTTGGGCGACGTCTTAGCGACTTTGGGCGACAAAATGTGTTCGTCGCCCAAAGGTTAACGATTTAAAACACCCAGGCCTTCTTCTTTCTTCTTCCTCGCGAGTCTTCCTCTCTCCAGCCGCCTCTGCAACTCTGTGTCTCTCTCTCTCCAGCGCTCCTCTCTCTCTCCACCGTGCCTCTCTCCCTCTCTCCACCGCGCCCCTCTCCCTCTCTCCACCGCGCCCCTCTCCTTCTCTCCACCCTGCCCCTCTCCCTTTCTCCACCGCGCCCCTCTCCCTCTCTCCACCGAACCCAACCCCTCCCCTCCCAGGTGGGAAACCCAGCCCCACCCGCACCCCATTTGCGAAACCCAGCCCGGGAAACCCCTCCCCCCCCCCCCCGGATCTCCCGACATTGTGATACAGCAAGTCGAGATAGCAGATGTGCCTGCAATTGAGATTGATGCTATATCAATTGATCTGACCCATCTTCCTCGAATCGACCCTACTAACTTCATCGCTGACGACGATGATGATCTCGAGGAAGATGATGATCTCGAGGAAGATGATGATCTCGAGGATGATACTGATGATGATGATGATGACAGTGATGACGGAGATGATATCGATGATAGTGATGATGATTATGTAGCTTAGTGATTATGATTACATAGCTTAGTGAGTCATTACTTTCTATTTGCTGGTTTGTAAAATTGTATTTTTTGTTAATAGTAAGATATCTATGCATAGTATGGTTAACTAATATTCTAATTTATTTTTATTTACAGATGTCTCCGTTCACAAGATTTAGGCGAGGTCGGGGGAGTGGCACCAGTACTCCTTCCTCATCGGAGCCCTCATCATCGCGCTCTGATGCCCGAGTGTTATCCTCTCCCGTACTGCCTACCATAGACGAGGACGGTGCCGCTCCAGACCCCACCCCCCAGCCCGACCCGACCAGCGCCACCCCTACCCCACTTAGTGTGCGCGTGCGCCACCAGACGATGGGGCTCCCTTCTTCTGCTCCAGTCTCCTCCAGCTCATCCAGCTCTTCTACCACCCGGGGCCCAAGCCGAGCGCTTAAGCAAGCTAGGATCACCCAGGCTAGCGGTAGGATGCCTATTGTGTGTGATCCTCACCTTCTTCCGCTCCAGTCTCCTCCAGCTCATCCAGTTCTTCAGCCACCCGGGGCCCAAGCTGAGCACTTAAGCAAGCTAGGATCACTCGGGCTGGTGGTAGGATGCCTATTGTGTGTGATCCCTTTTTGATGCGACCGGCCGATGCCTCGATCAACAGCCTGTTCGCTTCCGAGGTCGGGGTGATCGTACGAACAAACTGCCCCATGCTCGCCCCCAGCTGGAAGAAGCTTGATCAGCAGATCAAGGAGAACGTGTATGGGTTATTGTCGGTGAGTATAGTGTTTAATAAGTTGATAATTGATTATTCTGATCATTCCTAATATTTTCATGTTTATTTTTCGCAGGTTAACTACAATATCAGTTGGGAGGATCCGAACACAGCGTCTTATGTGGAGATTCTATTCATAAAGGCGTACAAGCAGTTCAAGTACGACCTGCACCAGGTGTTCAATGCCTTTTCATCACCTGAAGAGGCATTGGCCAACCCCCCCAGGGAGATGCTTGCTCGGGCAGATCAATGGCAGTGGTTGTGCGGTCATTTTGTAGATCCGACCTATTTGGTACGTTCTATATTATTATTTAATTAGTTCGTAATATTTTTTGTTATTAAATTTCATATCTTTATAGTTACTAACACAATTGCAATTTGCCTCTTATTTGACAGAAAAAGTCTGCCGCTAACAGGGGGAACCGCAAAGCCCCTGGCAAGATGAAGCATTATAGTGGTGCGAAACCCTTCTCATACCGGATACGGGAGCAACAACAGGTTAGACGTTATTAAATTTGATTGTTGGTTGGGTAAATATATTATTTAGGTTGATAATTTGTTGGGTATTTGACAATATATACTGTTTTATTTTTCAGGGCGGATCGCACTTCCCCGAAATTAACAACTATGGCGAGGTGTATGTCCGACCAGGATGTGACGCCGCCAAGGCTAAACGTGTTAGTTTTAAAATTTTTAACTTTAGTATCAAATTATTATTTCTATATATATATACACTTCAGTTCCTAATTATAGCTTGCCTCTATCTTAATTTGAAAGATGCTATGCTGGCTGAGAAGGACAGGTACCTGGAAGAGTTGGCGAGGGCTAGAGAGCTCCCTTCTGACACGCCTCTGGAGTCCATTGTACCGGAGCCCGATGCTAGCCTCCGTATCATGTCAAATGCCCTAGGTCTTAGGCGAGGCCGAGAGGTTAGGGGCTGCGGGTGGGGCACGTTTCGGGAGTTGGAGGGCAGATCAGCTTCTAGTCAGCATTCTGCGGAGATGGCATCTTTGTCACAGCAGGTGCTGGATTTGTCGGCTCAGTTACTGGCTTCACAAGCCGAGCAACAACAGCAGAGGGAGAATGAGCGGCGTATGCAGGAGCACCATGCGCGTATGCAGGAGGAGCATGCACGTAGGCTAGAGGAGCATGAGGACCGTCTGAGGGTGGAGCAGGAGTCACGCATGAAGCTTGAGCATGATATGATCGTGCGCATGGAACAGGCGATGCAGCTTCAGAGGGAGATGATCATGCAGGAGGTCTATAGGACACGACACCCTACTGTACCGCCATCGCCCCCTTCCGATGATGATGATGCAGTATAGTGTTAGTATGCCTTGATCATTAGGGTCTTGGTGTGTTATAGTTTGTACATGTTTACAGATATTTTATGGATTATAAATTGTGGATTTATATTATTTTCATATTTGTTGTGGTTCATATTTTATTTTCAATTACCTATGGGCATAGATGAACATAATTACATAATAATAATAACAACAAAGAATATCATAATACTCATAATAGTAGTATCAAATATAAGTAATGGAAGACGAAAGTACGCATAATAGTAGAATTTATATATATATTTTTTTTTAAATTGGG
>QANT01003918.1:0-28769 GCA_003254885.1 Purshia tridentata | reverse complement strand
TTTGAAATAAAAATATATTTAATGTTTTTTAAAAATTAAAAATTAAAAAAGAAAAAACTATTAATATTTTGTGTTTTCAAAACATTAAAATTTTACATCTAAAAATTAATGAGATACACGTAAAATTATTAGAAAAGAGAAGATAAATGGAGAAGACAAATAATATTGCCCTTTTTTAAAAAGTATTTAATACCCCCTCTTCAAGCACTCGAGCACTACGTACTCAAGAGGGTTCCAACGCTTCTTGATGTGAGCTCAAATACTATTTGAAACTTGAAAGTTAGATTTTTAAAATTTTAAAATAATTATTAAAAGTCTATAATTAGAAAAAGTTTTCTTTAATATTTTTTTATATATAAGTGATACGAAAAAAGTGACACAAATATTTTTTATACTTTCCGGGCGGTGGATGAAGATTCCAGCAGGCCTGGAAATTGAAGATCAATATATATATGCCTCTTTTTCAAACAAAAAACAAAAAAATATTTGGCTCTCTCTTTAAAATATACAATCAAATATTTGCTTAATTAAGCAAGGTCGGTTAATTACGTAATTATCAGCCAGCCCAATGTTTCTACAACCCACTCTCTTAAGGCCCACAAAAATGGACAACAATTAATTTAAGCCTAAAGGTTTGTACAAATTTGCATCTGTATAATGTTAGAAAAATAGCGAATTTTTCAGTATTATGAATTTGATTAATTTATTAGTTTCCCGTGAATGGATTACAAGTAGTAAGTATTGCATGTGTGTCATATAGATAATATTCCAAACTCGTGATTGAAATGCTCTTCATAGTGATAAGAGTGATTATAACAGGCCACGCATCTGCAGCGTGTTTGTAGCTAGAAAGAGATAGTAAATTAAAATAGAAATTAAATCACTTTGATATATATCATTTATAATTCAAATTTTTCATAAAAATTTGAAATTCTTAACTTTTAAATACTCTAGCTAGTGATTAAGAACATTTAACCCTACATTTAAAGTTTCGCAAGTTCGAATATTCCTTCTCCCATATCAAAACAATGTTCTACCATTTTGTTATTGATCAATAGTATTCATTTCCATTTTGTTGGAAGATACTTCAATTTCATCCCATTACTTGACTAGTACGTGTCCTTGTAAGAGATAGATGACCTATATACTAGATTGAAAAATGCACATTGGTATAAATATGCGTGGAAGGAAATATATAGGGAAATTTGAAAAACTAGTCACAATTTACTTCATTTAAAGATTTTTTAATTTTTTTTTAAATTAGAAATTTAACCCTTGACTTGAGTCCTCAAGCTCCTATCAAAAAGTGGTCAAAACCCTTTTATCTAATGCTCGAATCATGTCGATAAATGCCTATCTATAGGAAGCTTGAGCATTACTCGATGAGACCTTGAGCATTGTACGAAAGTCAAAATTTTAAATTATGAAGAAAAAAAGGGTCAAAGATTTGAGAGAAACTTTTAGATTAGTCTAAATTCTCATTATATAAATAAATAGAATAACTTAAAATAATATATATGCGCGTCATATGATGTTGATGAATTGTCAAAAATACTGTTTTTCTGTCACGTATATAGATATTTCTTTTAATTAGAAGGCGAAGTTCTACCTATCAACCATGACAGTGGCACGTACGTGCCACGTATGCACCTCTCTTAATCTATCTCGACAACATCAATTTGATATGAAGCACTGCAGTACGATATATAGTCAGCAAGTTCACATTTGCTTTAGAAAAAAGTTCCTAACTTTATTTAAAAGTTAATATATCACGTTCTTTCATCAGATCATGTAGGGAATTTCTGACTTTCAATGTGAAATAGTTTTGTATTTAAGCTGCAACTTGCACTAATTAAACAACTTCATGTCTGGAGGAATCTTGCAAAAAGCATAATCGAAACTGGTCGATGCAAGTAGCTAGCGAGCAATTCATTTATTGATTAACATTTAGAATGAATGGCTAAGAATCATTTTTATACCTATCAAAACCACCAAACAAAACCAAGGAAAAACAAATTAACCACAGAATTTGAAGGTCTGATTCGGTTTGGATTCACGGGTTGCTAAAGTTTTGGAAGTTAGAAATTTTAAATTATTTGTTTGAAAACTTTTAGGCGGGAGAATTTAGTAATATTATGTGCACTAAATATAGCCTTTTTCAATTAATATAAATTAATAAAATTTGGTTGGACTAACAATATAAATAATAATTCATGAATCAACAAGTATACAAGATCAAAGCAAGAGTTTTAGTAGGACGTACAGATAAGTACTAATCAACCCATATATATAAAATAATATATATATTGCTGATCAAGAAAAATTAACAATGGTGCTTAGGAAAGAAAAAGGATATATATTTAAGATTTAAAAATACAACTAGACTATATAATATATTTACCAGTACTCCACAAACTAAATATAGTTACTATTCAACAACAATATCGACCAAAATACTCTCAACTAAGTAAAGATGGAAAAGAAAATGAAATTAATTTACTCTATAATAGAAAAGGAAGAAAATGAAAATGAAAATTTGTTTACTCTATAATAGAAAATTTGAAATTGAAATTTAAGGTTTTAAACTTTTTTTTTTATCACTTTTAATTTAAAATTATATATAAACCATAAATATTTTTTAAAAATTATAATTATATATATATTTATTGTCCGGTCCGGTTTAGTTTAGTTATTTTTGGTGCAAAATCAGCATCTACACTAGCCATCAACAATTTGGTTCGATTTTGTTATGATGTTTGACAAAAAAAAGTCAATACGGTTTTTTTTAATATTTTCACCAACGGTACCTTCGGTTCCACAATTTTACAGTGCAAATGCCAACCTCTATAGTTCATAGTGCATCTCAATTTGTAATTTTAATATTTTTCTAGATCTGCGTTCCAGATCAATTTGAGTATCTTGAAAAAATATACATACATATATATATATATATATATATAATGGAAAACTAAAATCATGAGAGTCTTACTAATGTTTATTAGGGTTTGGCCTACTCTTTTTATTGCTATTTGATCCTGGGATAGATGTCCAAATTACTTCAATTAAGGGGTTTAAAATTAAGCACTAATAATCAAAATGTTTCATACGTATAACTGTGCTTACTGGGATTAGGAATACACTTTCAGGGACAAAAGTACTGTTTCATAAGAAAGCATTCACACAGCTCCTTACTTGTCCATCTACATTAAACTTTGTTCCCAGGTTTACTTAATTTGCCGAAGGAACTTGTACGTTGTTGCCCGACAGTGCGTCACTACTTGTGCTTCCATGCAAACCGCACACAAACGGTTAGTTGCAGACAGAAGAAGAATGATGTCTTTTGGCCAATTAATGATGCAATCTGTAAGGATCTTTGTACTTTCAAATTTAAACCATGCACTCCGAGAAACATAAAAAGAGTTAGAGCTTTCAATCAGTAGTTATTTATGGAATAAAAATGAATAGGACAAAATTAACATTAATTGAAGTCGATCAAATCAATTTGCAAGCTTCAAACTGCCATTAATGATGGAATTACAACTGAATTGTAATCTCAATATAACAAGAAGTTATTTAACACTTGGCACATGCAAAACACGGAATTAAAGAAAAAAACCTAGCAACCAAATTTTGTCTACCAATATAAATATTGAGACACTTGGAGCTAGAACATTGGTTTACAATTGCTTATGCACACTGGAAGCCATTGGGGAGCTTCTTTGCACAACCATCAATGAGCAAGCTCAAAGCAATCGGGATGTTAAGGTTGATACCAAGGATGTTGGCTTTAATGGCAGTGCAAAGGCACACAGCAACTTCAAGGTCCAGAAGCCCTTCAAGCACTGAGCAACAAGGGGTGTCTGGGGGGCTCCCAACAACTGCACCTACTGCACCATTAAGCAACTTGGCACAAACCCCCAACTTTAGGGCATCTCTGGGGCAGCTCTTTGTGGCAGCACTGGGAATGGGGTTTGGTTTTGGGTTTGTAATTGGGTGAGGCTGAGAAATTGGATGAGGCTGAGAACAAGTGTTGCAGCCACTTGCAAGGGCAAAAAAGATAAGGTTGATGGAGAGGAAGAGAGCAAGGGTTGAAGATCTCTTGAAATCCATCTAGTTTCAACTACTTATTCTTGATCAACTAGTATCAATAATTAGCTAGCAGGAGAAGCGTTAATTTTTCGTTTGTGATTATTGCATATGAGCGATATTGTCTAAGTGGTATTTATAGAGTTCAATGGGAGTGATTTTTTATTGAATATATTGATATGTATAGGACATCATACGTAAAAAACTACATACTCTTCGGGTAAGAGCAGCATGTGAAGCAAGGCTGGCTCAGAACTTAGCTCGTAGTGCTCGAGATTCCACACTGATCGAATTGGAGGTCTTGGGTGCATGTTCATAATTTAATTACTTGTTTAATGTATTAGCACTAGTTTTGAATATTTTGGATCCAAGAGTGACCAATAGAAAGCCTCCTTAGGCACACCCGTGAACATCATCCACTAGCTTGTACGGCTTTGGATTCCATATATAGTGATGATCGAATATTGAAGAGTGAAGAGTACTATTTCATTTGGACTTCCTGCTGGAATTAATTGCTTATTTGCGCCATGTCCCATAATTAAGTTCCATATTAATTGTGGTTCATATAAGAATCCTAATCTAATAAGGATAATTAATATAGTAAAAATAATAATAAATATTTGGGTTAATTATTTTTCCAGTCCATATCTACTATGGTGGACGAAAGATTAATGAGATTGTAATAAGAAATTGGGTCTTCTTTCTTCCTATAAGTATGTAGCTAGGTTAAATCCATCTTAAAGTTCTTAGATTTTGAGAACGACTCATATATTGTCTATCATTATTCCGCAATTAAGTGCCACACACAATGGATTAAGGTATATATGTGCCTCTAAATTTTATTAAGTTAAACATTATGTATGAAATCATGTTGATCAAATATTCTGAGTCTTACTATATTTACGATTGTCTGTTTTTCATGATCTTATCTGAATGTTTTAAATACTTTAATCGTGATAATCCTTACACTTCCCTATTGTAGTCAAAGAGTAGTAGTGTGTCAAAATATATAATTTTCACTAAGAATGATGCGTCAGTATTTTATTTATTTATTTATTTATTATTTTTTGCAAATAGCCATTGCCGAGCAATCTACAAACTAAGATACCAGGTACTTGACAGTTTCTTTTTTTTTTATAATAGCCGAGCGTTGCCAGAAGTCCTCACCGCTGCTTCCACTATCCCTTTTTTGTGGTATAGAACTCATACATACCTTCTACTTTGTAGAATGAGACTTGTGGATCAGAAGCTGCATTGAGTAATAAAATGAGTATGAGTGAAATTTTGAGCTACTAATATATGAGGACTCTTATATAACAGTCCCTCATAGGAGTCAAAACCCTTCTTTCAAGTCCACCTTAAGGGGCATCGATCTATTGAACTCAACTTATGATAACATAGAAGTAGTTTGCATATGCAAAAAGCTTGTATATGTACTATTTCTACAAACCAAACAAGCCCTTCAATTACCTGCAGTACGTACTTGATATGATTAAACGATCATAATCGCACACAAATAAGGCTCCCCAGCTCCAATTAATATGTGTATTGTGATCGAGCAGCAAGAAAACAGCACAAGTTCACAATATTACAATAACTGCATATATGCAGATTCTATACATGCACCTCCGAACTATATACATCACACAATCCATATATATATATTTTCTGTCTAAGTTACGAAGCATGCAATTGGGTTGGGCTTAATTATTTTTCCCTAGCTACTTGCAGTTGCCAAGCTAAGCTTTAATTCCTAGAACATGGTTAATTTGATAGAAGGTAGAGAGTATTTAATTAAAAATCAATTTGACGAAGGAAAATACTTAAACTCTTATATATGTTATGATTCAATAACAACTTGGGATGAGGTAGCATATATATGCTACATGTGGCCCAACACTGTGCCCAAAATGAATTTCCTGTTCGGATACCATATAAAGTGTATCTAATCTAATACCTACGTACTGTAGTAATGGGTGGAGAGGCCTATACAAAGACCATAAATAAAAATAAAAAATAAAAAAATTACGAATATACTACGGAAAGAATTTCTGTATATATATATATATCATGTTATATAAGGTTTATTCTCCCGATTCTGAAATTTCATGGTAATTCAGACTTAATAATTAAGCATCCGGAGATTTGTGCACAGGGGTGCGAATTTGGAGACAAACTATGAGACAGAATTTTTAAGGAAGCTCCGGTGGAGCCCATTGTATAGGCTCCTAGCTAGTTAGCCTTCTGTGAGCTAGGATAGGGATGCTATCACCTAACCCATCAAATATATAGTCTATCATGTCTATGCATGCATTCTTTTCAAAATTAATTAGTAATAAAAAGGTTCATCCCAGAATTTTATAAGTTATTAAGCAAAATTATAATTGGCAAATGTAGAACAACGCTCGACATTTAGCTAGGTGCGGCCAAATATAAGTCATGGCCAAACCATTAAGCTAGCCAAATCACAAGGTCAATAGATTACATAGTCATGTCACAGAATGATGAAAATTCACTGGAATTGAGCGATCGAAGAAATAGTGCATTTTGCGAAATACAACCCACAGATTGATAGTTGATACCGACTTGCAGTGGCTAATGTCCACTAGCTAATTATGTAATCTTGTATGGGAATGAAGTTAATATCAGTTATGTTTCTAGAAAAGTGTGCAGTTATGTAATGAGTGAACACTTTTTTTATTCAACTCATTACATGTATATAATATCTCATCAAGTTGAAAGTAACTGCATGCAGATTCTACACTTACCAACAATATACATCACATAATTATTCATGCTACCTTTTGCATGTCCAAGTAAAGAAGCAACTGGGTCACTTAATTCATAGAATATGTAACTTTTACTGGGTCGAAAGATCATGTTTGTGTATAAGCTTATCTAATCTAAAATTAATTGGTAATAAGTAGAGAGTGTACACGTGTGTTTCAATACTAGAATCTTTTACATATTTTTTTTCAATAATAATATTTTAGAAATTGGTACATGTAACGTTGGCTTAACAACTCTAGAACCATCAATGATTAATGAAACGCGAACCCATTTTCCATGTAAAATTTAGACCATTAACTTAAAATAATAAAATCAATGGATCGAGAATAAGTAGAGATCGAATTGACCCAACAATTTATATCTTGTAATACAATGCTAGAAATTTCCGATGTGGAATTCTATAGTCTCACCCTAAAACTTAATGCAGCATATACATCTAGCTTTGTTCAACAGAGGCCATATATGCATGGAAACAAGCTTGCGCAAGAAATTAATAAAAGCAATTCTTTGATCTGCATGCATCGATCGATCTATCAGCCTTTTGGAGACTTCTAACATACCCCTTGCCGCAAAATGAAATATATCATGCATGATCATCAATTAATATCATATCACATGCTTAATCCCAATAAACAAATATTCTGACTTAAAAATGATGCATCGATTCTTCTAAACATTTCTTCACAGGGTGTGAATTTCAAGAAAAACTATGTACCTAGTCCCGACAATTTGATATCTTGCGACATGGAATTTTCGACTTGACACAGATTTTTTCAAGGAAGCTACGGTGGAGCCCATTGTAGGCTCCTATATATGTATAGAGAGATCCCTTTCAATAAGAATCAAATATGATGGAACCATTTATTTGTTATGGCCTCCCCAAATTCAACGAAGTTGAAAACTATTTAATTATCTAATTATTACCAAATTAGCCGATTCGGATCACTTGGACCACATTTTGGGGTGGGTCCCCGAAGAAAAAGGGATCTTTCTATAAGTTTCTCCTATATATACACATTGTTATATATATACTTGAAATCATTACTATTTAATTGACCAAACAGGTCGATAATTTCTGGTTTAGCTAATTTTTGTATAAATGATCTTTTAATAGAGACCTAAAATATAAGTTGTGTCGATTATGAAAGTACAACGTGAAGTAAGTCCCACAAAAGATCTTTTATTTACCTTTAAATAAAGAATCACTCAATGGAAAAGGCATGTATATATATAATGAGAATATCCACTTTAGGGACCACCTGGAAATATATATAGTTCAATATTTGGAATTGTTAAATTTTTAAGTGTTTCCAAAAATGATGTTTTTTGTAAAACTTTTTCTAAAAAAAATTGACAAATTGGTAATTATCCGATCATCTAAATATATATAAACATCTACAGTTTGTCAACTACGTACATTGCTAAACACTTTTTGATTTAGCTAATTTTTATATGAATGATCAACTTTAATTTGAAGAATTTCTTAAAACATGTATGGTTTTGATCATTGAATAATAGGACCATGTTAGTATTTTTTTTTTTTTGGCGCAATGATGGCATGTTTAGTTGAGTTCGTCCAAACCAGCCTTTTATGATCGAGTTACGGATTCATTTTTGCTCACCACCACCTTTTTGTGGTGAGCAAAAATAGACTCTATGAGGTTCTACTGCCCGTGACACTTCCAGCTACTTGGCATGCACCAACAATATGCCAAATTATTTAAGACAATAGAATGGATTATAAAATATATAAAAAATGAAGGTTAATTATATGTAATTATTGAATGGAAAGAAAAAAAACTAAAACAAGTTAACTGTAATTATTGATCAATTGTATATTCCTTAAAAATTTGCATCCAAAGTCAACAAAAGTTTAAAAACAATTGTAAACTGTTTAGTAGTTAAGGTGGCAGAGTGACATTAAAGATAAAGACCAAGATTTAGTCCGTGACAGTAAATCTTTTGAAAGAAACTGGTTAATTAACTTATGGTAAAATCTTGACATGCCGAAAATTCACTGGATTTGAGGGAACAAGAGAAGAGTCGGTAGCATGCGACACATACAACATATGACAAAGGATCGAACGTACTAACCTGGCTATTTTCCAGTCCCCACCTCACAAGAAAACGAAAGTTTGCCTCTAATCTGCTTGATTGGTTTCTCTGCCAGCAAAAATCCCATGAGCACACATGAGCTCTCCAAATTTTCTTTTATTTTATTAATTTTGATTTTCTTTTATTTTGTTGATTAACATCAAGTTGAACATATCTCACCTTCTTATTGAACCCTATAAAGCCCCACCCTCTCAACACATCATTTGCTCACCACCCTCACATACACTACTCCCAGTATAGTACTTTCTTCAAGTACAAAATCAATCTATAGACTACTTCTAGGGTTTGATAGAGATCTAGACATGGCTTCCAAAAGCACAGCCTCACTTGCTCTCTTCCTCTCACTCAATCTCTTCTTCTTTGCCCTTGTCAATGCTTGTGGCTCATGCCCTGGTACTAAGCCGAAGCCGAAGCCAAAGCCAAATCCAAGCCCTAATACCCCTTCCACTACCACTTGCCCTACGGATGCCCTGAAATTAGGGGTATGTGCTAACGTCCTCAATGGGTTGCTTAACATCACAATTAGTAAACCTCCGGTGGAGCCTTGCTGCTCTCTCATTCAAGGCCTTTTTGACCTTGAGGCTGCTGTGTGCCTTTGCACTGCCATCAAAGCCAACATTTTGGGCATCAATCTCAACATCCCCGTTTCTCTCAGCTTGCTTCTTAATGTTTGTGGAAACAAGACTCCAAAGAATTTCCAATGTTCCTGAAATAAGTACAAATTAACGTATGTGATCCATCATATATTTCTTTAGTTATAATTTCTCCCTCTGCCTAGATTGTAATTTTCTTGTTATGCGCAGTGTGAAATTGTTATGGAATTTGTGTGATGTAAGTGGGAATTTATCGTTTCCCTTTGTTATGGTACGTAGCAGGGTGATTTATTATAAAAAATAAAGTTTCGGTGGCTGATGTTCACTAGCTAGTTATGTCATCTCTTTTATTTTTTTAATAAAATATACTAGCTGATTATGTAAAATGAAATATCAATTACGTTTATCTTATTTTGAAAATTGTGCAAGGATATGTATATATTATTGCTGAACCCGATCCCTTCTCAGACCCAGAAAAGAATTGAAAAAGGATAGTAATTCAACTTAATGTTATGTGGCCGGAAATTTCTAGAAAAATTTACATATAATGAGTGTATACTTTTATCTCACAACAAGTGCGTGGCTACATATATATATATATATATAATTAATTAGCATGTGAGAAGATGTTATGAGAAAAAATATATGCAACCATTATGTCAAGTTTTGGTTTTGCTTTTCTACAAGGGCTCTATTAAAATTTCAATTCTAGTGCGTCTTAAAAGGAAATTTAAGTTTTTTTTTTAATATATTTAAAAGAGAGAGATCGAACTTGAATATATGGGACAAATTCTACGGTCTATCTAATTAGATTACCCTATCAACTGTAAAGAAAATTTAGGGGTCTTAAAGGAAATTCAGGTTAGATTTGATTTGAGAAATAAAATGATTCATTAACGTACTACTTAGGCCAATTATAGCACTAACTCACATGCAGCAGCTAGCTTGCAAAGTGCAAACTTGCAGTCGCTTGTTTATCAAGTTTATATATGTCATTTATTTATTTATTCAATTTTGCATACTTGAACCAGTTTCAACTTTAAAAACAACAAAGATACTTTCCAAATCGTGAAAGAAACAGTACCTTTAAAAGTATTAATGAACATTAATCTTCTCTTTTTCCAAGAGCTGTATACTCTGTTCATAGTTGATTAATGCATATGTCTCTTTGTGCCCAAGTTCAAATTCAAAACCACGGAGTGCAATCACATGTCACATACTCAGAAAAAGGTTGGCATGAAGTTGGGTATGATCTTTCTATTCCAGCATAAGTGTCCACGAAGAAAAGAATAGGCCATCAAAACACACGTAGCTATAGACCAAGGTCATCTTTACATATATGTCGTTTATCTATTGGAGTTTTTGAGAATAAAGAGAAACGTACCATCCAATTATTGGCCCATTTCTACTTTATTTAGTTAATATTCTATGGGCCTTAGAATGTATAGAAAGCTAGTCTAAAAACAATTATTTGAATCGTTCACCCCGTGACTCCGGATCATGTGGTATGGAAAGAAAGAAAAAAAAGTTGTTTTGGTTCATTTGTTTTCAATTCCTATCATTGCCATGTATTTGAAAAAGCCAAAGATTCCGACCCCATATTGTTTGAGTTTTAGCTTACCAAACTCTAATTGTAATTTCAAGAAATAATCATGAAGGTCATCTCGAATTGTTGAATGCCATGTGAAGGGGCACACCAAGTGCTTTCACATTGATCTTTCTTGGGATGAGTACCGTATACTACCGTAGGGACACAAACAAAAGTTATTTTTTGTAAAAATAATCTTTGTATAGAGATTGACTTAGATATTAGATGACTTTGATTATCGAATTACAATATATGCAGAATGAGTCCCACAAATTATACTTTATTATGTTTAAGAAGATGTATACCTTAATGGAATGAGAATATATATTAGGCCCCTTCCATTGAGGTATACTGATCATCTTAAACATGATGTGGCACTATGACTTGTGAGCCAAACCAACGTTGTAATTCTATGATCAAAGCCGTCTATTTTTTAAGTTTCTATACAAAGATCTTCCTTGCAAAAAATTAAGACAAATCAAAAATTATTTAACCATTTGATTAAAAGACCATCATTTCAAGTGTATAAGTGTTGATGCTAAAATTCTTGCTGGGTCTAATTTTAACAATCAACAATCAACCAGCCAACTATGAGCCCACCACTCGATCGTTGCGCTTGCTTCAAACTTCTTCGTCTCCTTGAATTGTTGAAATTTCCCGTAGGGTGTACCTGCAATAACACTCCGATGCCAAAATGAATGAAATAATTCTAAGTATCTCTCAGTATGTCTCTTTCCTTTCTTGGTTTCGATCCCTTTTCATGGGGTCACAACCTTTCTTATATAGCAAACGATAATCCTTCCGTTACCTTCGCGCCATTTTCTTCCCGTTATGTTCTTTAATGCATTTGATCGTTGGCGCCTTTACTCGGGCTCGTGGGTCTTTAAGGGCGAGATTTATATGGGTTATGTTTTTAAGATAAGAAATTTTACCGTTTCCGATTTTGGGTTTTGATTCACGTGGGCCCTTTGGGCCTCAGTACATGGTTCGGTTTTTCTTTTCCTGGACCTGGTTTACTTTGGGCTTAGGCCCAATCATTTTATCGCCCACAATAAGGAATCACTATTTTCATTTATTTATTCAATCACAATTAAATGTCTTAACGGTTTCTGATTTGTTTAATTTTTTCTAAGGATGATTATTGTTTAGGGACTTAGAAACTAGATGGCTTCGATCATTGAATTAAGTGTGGAGTGGGTCACATGAACCATACATATATCATTATATTTAAGATGAGATATATCTCAACGGAATGGCTTTCTATATATATCCCAAATCGAAAGATTTTTCCTTAATTTTATGATTTACGGTTTAACAAGGGTATCCCAATTTGAAGAAAATTGCCGCTAAAAGGCATATGCCATATTTTGATTTGTAATACAAAGATGTGAGAACTAATAAACGTCCAAGAGCCTGCAGATACATGTTTTACTTTATATTATCATGATGAATTGCTTTTTTCCTTAATGCCAATTAATGGCCCAATCTACACACATATATAATTACTGTTGAGGAAGGTTTCAACTTGATCAGATGTGGATTATGAGGGAGTCTTAATCTTGGCTTGACTCCCAAAATAGATAAATTAGATGGTCCCTGCTCTTAATTCATCATCAATCAGTACCGTCCAATAGTCCCGTGAACCAGCTTTGGCATCATTCATTAATTCTATAATAACAAACAGAGAAACCACCTTCTTTGTTGGTTCCATGCATATATGATTCAGCAAAATATTAATTGTTTATGAATATAACCAAATAAGAAGTTCAACATTAATTATTCCGTGTGAGATCGTTGGTATTGATAATCCAAAGAATAAGACAGAGATCTATGCAATGGCATATGATTTATATTTTGTGTACAGTACTATATGCTACAGTCTTAAAGTTATTTGATGGCCGTATATCATGAATTTTTTTTATTTTTTTTGATACAGTATTATGATCACTTTAGATTTACGTGGCCATACGATGAGATGAGTCCTATATATATATGTCTTCTAATTAGGGATTTCTCATTTGGTGTTAAATGAAGGATTCCCTTGTGGGGCTCACACGATCACTTTGTATCAATGCAAATTTTTCATTTTTTATATCTTCATTGATAGATTATTATTATAAAAAATTAGTCAAATCGAAAATCATTCACCAACCTAACTTTGATCAAATAAATGAACAAATCAAACATTTTCGATGAAACCGTACATTTGTTTGATTGAAGTTAGATGGACAAATGATTTCTGATTTGGCTCAATTTTTGCAATAATAATCTATCAATGGAGGTATAAAAAATAAATAATTCAGTTCAATACAAAACGACTCTTGTAGTGCCTACAAGGGATCTCTCACTGGAAGGTTTTTGGTTATGTACATTAAAAATATATGTAAGTGGTTCAAGTTATAATTGACAAGAGTCTCAACATGTGGTAGGTCATGTGGGGTTTCTTAGTACTACATTAAACTCTGAGGCTCAGTTTGTTATGTACGTTGGACTGTGTTGTACTGAATTATTCTTATGGATTATGCTGAACTGTATTGAACTGGAATAAAATGAACTAAATGTTATCTTATGTTTAATGCTGTGTCGGATTATAAAGTTGAATAAGTCAAATAGCATTGTCTTGTGTTTGGTGCATGGCCAGACTAAATTATAATTATTTTAATTTCTAAATTAATCATCAAATTTTTTATTTTTTTTAGCTTTCAACAAGTAATTAAATTTGGATTTTCGTTAGAAATTTTGACTGAAACAATGAAAACTTTTAACAAAGTTTCAATAACTTCGATTAGGTAATATTTCGACCTCCAAAAAATAAAAATTTCATAGAAATTTTGAGGAAATATTCAAAATTTAATTCCTTGGCTTTCAAAAGGTCTTTTTCATATTTTTTTTTATTTGGCTTTTTGCTTGAAGTTGTCAAATTGTCAACTTTGTGTTTGAATTACCGGTTCGTTCGTGATATCAAAACTAGACAATGGCCAGTGCATGAAACCATCAATATTTGGTTGTACTTGAGTAGTGGTTATGAATGAATTAGCAAAACTTGGCATGGCATGCCAAAAAAATGCATACAGACAATTAAGGAATTGGTATGAATTGGCCTAGGAAAGCTGGCATATATATGGACAAAAGCTTTGGTCCCTCTGGTCGATCAAATGCGGCAATGAACTTTTCTTTGGGTGAATAAATTATGAATGCCACAACACACAAGAAAGAGCAAGGCCCAAAAAACAATCATACAAACATACACAATCGAGCAAAGGGCAAGAAATGGCAAAGAAAATTATAAGGAAAACGACACATTATCAATCACTGCAAGGTTGGTAGTGTTGGGATTCAAAGTCAAGGAACACCTAATTTATGAGTGTTGTTACACTTTAGAAAAATATAACCTTACATAGTGACTTATAAATGTCTTACTATTTCTCCTATTGTTAATTAATTTTAGAATGAATGCCTATATTATTTCAGAAAAAACGGAAGCCATCAATTGGTAGATCAACCTTACACAATCAATCCCTTGGTACAGTTGAGAGAATGAGGTTGAAAGACTGAAAGAAACATCGAGATAAAAGAGACAGAGGTACATTTTCTTGTACGCTTGCTTTTCCCTGAGTCTGCTTCTCCATCGACCACCACTCCGTCTTTCCCAACCGATCAATCACGTACCATGTCCAAGAAGAACGACCTCATCTTATAATTATCTAAGCAATAAACACCCAAATCTCAAATTGTTTACCCGATTGATTTCCCCCAATTTTCTGTCTCAATCCATGAGTGAAAGTGGGTAAACCTGATTTTCATATTTTATTTACAGACTCTTAATTTTCAATTATCATTTCGGGTTTGATGTTAGGTTAATAAAGAGAAATGAAGGAGAAAAGGAGATTGAGAACAAAGAGATTAGGGAGTCAGAGAGATGAAAGAGATTTCACATCATTCAATATAAATTCTTCACATGTTAAGTATAAATGACGTCACAAGTGCAGAAGGAAGTGAGAAAAATTACACGTTACAAATATAAGTGTCTTGCTAGTAGCTAGCTTATTGCCAATTGTTTCGCATATATGCTCACCTAAATTTAACTTTTTGGTTTTTCTATTTGTATATATCTTTATGTACACTTCTCTCATGTTTTATTCTTTTAATATACAAATAAAGATGAAAAACCATCTACGCGCGCGTACGGGCATGCATGTGTTCTTTCACAGCAAAACCCAGTAACACTAGATAGATCGAACTACGGTTATTGTGACTTTGTGAGTGTGTGAGAGAGAGAGAGAGAGTTAACATCCAGTAAACAGCTTTAAAGATAAACTCGAGCAGGCCGGCATTATCCCTAAACAAATATTACTACTTGAAGTACGTCTTGAATGTAACTTGTAATTAAGGACAGAGAAAAGTACCCAAATTAAGTCACATGAACAAACACTTAAAAATATCCAAATTAAACATTAGCAGTCAAGAAATTAAGACCTCTAATTAACCTAGCTAGCTAGAAATAAATGCTAACCCCACGTTAACAATCTCTTGAAGTACTTCTTAGTACCTAGAGAGGAGGACATACAAAACCAGGAGGAGGAGTTTTCCCGCAAGTTATTAAGGCCTGAAGAGCAAGAGGAATGAATATGTTTAGGTTAAGAAGCTTCAGCCTTATAGTAGTGCAAAGACAAATAGCTGCTTCAAGCTCAAGCAACCCTCCAAGCACTGGACAGCATGCATTCTCAACTGGGTTCCCCAGCCCAATATGCACCAACCCACCGAGCACGTCCACACAAAGCCCCAACTTCAGTGCATCAATTGGACAAGTAGTTGGTGTAGTAGAAGGGGGAGGATTTTGCCCCGGACCACCTCCTCCTCCTCCTCCACCACCTCCACCGCCGCCTCCACCACCGCCACCACCGCCTCCGCCACCACCAGAAGGAGGATTAGGCGTGTAAGGTGGGTAGGAAGAGGAAGGGGGTGGGATTGTCACTGGTGGTGTTATCACTGGTGGAGATATAATGACTGGTGGGTTTTTGATGGGGTGGCCGCCACCATGGTGTGGTGGGCTCGGGTGGCGAGGAGGAATTTTGGGGTGGTTTGGAGTTGGAGTGTGGTGGTGAGGTGGTTGTGGTGGGTGTGATGGGTGGCGTGGAGGGTGTGGTTTTGATGGGTGTGGCTGCGTACAAGGCACACAAGCTTGAATTGGAGGCAATGCCATGACCATGCATATCAAGAAGATGAAGAACATGGCAGTGACCTTGGAACCCATGACTGAATATTTTGGGTCTTGGGTTTTGATTATAATGTTTTGATGATCCAATGATAATATATATAGCTGAATTTGATGAGGAACCCGTGACTGATTTCTACGTCATGCAAGCGAAAACATGGACTGACTATATGCAAATTAGAACACATGTTGTGAAAAACCATGAGGGGTATGGAGAACTCCAAGAGTTCTATACTGAAAATAAATTGGGGAGTTTGGAGTGTTGTTGGTCCTTTGCAAACTTCAATATGCAATCCGTGACTTGCACACAGTAGTAGGTAGTGCAATCCGTGAATATATGTGTTCGATTTCAGAACCAGGCCAGTTCAGTTTCACGTACACGTACAGCTAAAGATTTATGTGGCTCCCTCCACGTACCATTCATATATATTATATATCTTTTAATTTGTTTTTGCTTTCTGCCTTTTTCTTTTATTAATTAGTGTCAAGTCATATTCTAGGTTTAATTATCTGTCTTGTGCTCAATTTTGGGACGTCATATTTGGTCCATCCTCTATAATTTATTTTCGTTGGCGGGTTAGGGGAAGACACATATAGACATAATTGGCATTAAGAAGGAAGAAAGAGCTAGCTAGCTTAGGTTCCAATGTGCAGAAAGTGCAATTATTTTGGGTACATTTCACAATGTTAACATGTGAACTTCAAAGTGATAAATACGGATGCTAAAAAATAATTATTTTAGAAACCAAATAGAAGAAATATCCATTGAGAGCTTTATGTGATGTGAGAATGTGGAGTAGTACATATTATCCCGCATTAGAGAATTAAAGACTTTTATGATTTACAAGGTTTTGGGACTCTCTACCAATTGTTAATTAATTTTGGGTTAATGTCTAAATTTCGTCATGTTATCATATGCAAGCTATCTACATATATATGTCATCCATCAAACGGCTATACATACTCCTTCATCATCTACAAAATTAATATATATTGTACAAGTGTTTGGCTCGAACCTTGTTATACATGAAATTGTGATTAAAGGATATGTGAGAATGCATAGTATCATCTTACTTTAAAAAGTTAAAAGTTTGTATAAGAATTTATAAAGTCTTTGGCCTCTCCATCTATTACCATTTAGTTTGACTTGAAAACTGATCTAATTTCATCAAATGAAAACTTTTAGCAGTTCTAATAAATTCTTATTTTATTGGTGTAAATAATATTTTAAAATTTGTAAGCTCATTTTTGTTGACCATTTTCACTACACTCCATCTAATTATATTTGAGGGGAGAACCACATTTCCTTATACGTGTACTACTTGCCTTAATTTTGTCAAGGAAAATGCTTTTTACTAAAACTAACTGTTTTTTTAACTTGTCATCAATATATTCAACAGAATTTATCTTTCACTTTCTTAGTCTTTATATTATATTTTGTAGAACCTAATATATGAAATCCATGGAAGCTAAAAAAGAGTAATTTATAGGGAAAATATTGGGATAATATTTATTATTGTCCCTTGATCAATTGAAAATAGATATATAATGCAAATTGATGAACTTGTCGGACAGTTGTAGCATGATGCAAAAGGGTAAAAGAATTATACTATTTCACTCCTTGGAACTTCAAATCACGTGATTTTGGTGGTTGTTGAACTAACATGCATGGTTTATATTACCCATGGCAGCTAGTGGATATATATGGCTATACATATACACAATTGTCGGTGGGAATTGCAATTAAGCGATTTTTCATGCATGGAGCTTCCATAATTGACATCCTCAATTGGATATACTAAGAATTTTGCTTTTTTATTTTAATAATAATGTGCATTATGTTTTGATAACTTTTATTTTGGCATATATATATAGGCAGTCCTTCTCTAGAGAGGATGACTGCACTTTTCAAAATTTGTGGATGCCGACACAGTGCCGACATGAGGTCGACACGAAATTCCAAAACTTGCTGTAGCACATTAAAACTTGCTGCAGCATATCATATGTGTCGACTCCATGTCTGCACTATGTCGGCGTCCGCAAAATTTAAAAAATGCAATCATCCTCACCTGAGAAAATCCCTATATATAGGAGTTAGATCTGCTGCTAATTAAGAGAGACCATAAAAATTAAGAGCTAGGCCATGGATTCAGTGCCACATATATATATCTCCCTATATGGAATTGGCTTGTATAACTGTGGCTATAACCACAACAAGTACATGGTGTGCATCATCTATATTGTATATTTCTTTTCTTGTTAGTAGTATTCTGGTTTAACATCCTTCAATATATATTCACATAAAAAATAAGGACCGGATAGGAAGTGGACATTTTTTAGATGGAAGATAATAGGCTCAAATACTTTTTATGCCCGGTTAAAAGCAAGTCAAATTCTTTATGGCCCGGTCAAAAGTGGCCCAAGGTGTATATATCCTTCTTCTTTTTTTGAAGCACAAGGTGTGTATATATTCTCAAAATTACTTTTTAATTAATCTGTACGTGACGAGTTATTTGGTCATTTGGTGATAGTCACCAATAGTGACTTTGCTTGTCGCAAGTTATATGTCGGTGAAATGAGTGTATAACACTTGTGTGATGAAGAAGATTTTAAAACTATTGGAGATCGATGAAAAATATTTTATCAGACAAAACAGTACGAAAGCAAAATAATTGTTGTAGAATGACAAATGTTTAGCCAAGGGTGTTTCATAGCTCGTTTGATACAAGGAAAACGTGGTCAAAGAGCCAAGACCATGGAAACTTGATAGAGATTTGGATCTTTAGGTAAGATGTTAGGAAATATTTATCGTCTTAACTTTCTATGTTTTATTATCAGTCAATATTATTGATGGATGGATTCTTATTTGAACAATGTATAAGTAGTCGATCTAAGGACAATTCTCTCATGCAGATCTACTGTGAAGATTAAATGCAGAACAAAAGGTGAGGGGAATCCACTGATCTGTGCAGCAAGGGCCCACTGCTCTGTGTGAGAGAGCCCTCTCTTTTTCCGTAAACTTTCTTCCACAAGGGAGTTAAAATCCGTCAATCTAAATTAATAATCTGGTATGATCCACCATAAATTGGATCTAGGCCCACTTTTTACGAAAATTTAGAATATACTATCATAATTAACTTCAATGTTAAGGTTAACTAGCTCTAACATCAGTGAACTATATATACCTGAAATGATGCTATTAATTGCTCATATATACTTGTTATTTACTACCAATCAATCTCTTATACACATTGACTGACAATCTATGATGCACTATTCTCTTGATCGAGGCTTTCAATTCTACCATTTATTGGAAATAAAAATTAGTTTTTAATTAGCAACAAACCACTATAATATTATATATGGACCCCCAAAAAAAATCATCTTCTTGTATCATAATGCAAATAGTATGGTAGGAGGAACAAGCCAAATGGAGGAACTCAAATAAATAGTCAAATATTCAATTTCATAATTATTACACTTCAATTGATTTTTTTTTTTTCCCCATAGAATACAGTACAATAGAGGATACGTGGATCAAGAAGGCAAGGAGCCTACTTCCATACATATATCCATCAAATCTATAGAAAGAATTATTAATAATCAAGAATGTATAATATTGGAATATACCAATAAACACCCAAAGCATGAACAGACATACACACACCATGAAAATGAGAAAGCAAATTAAAAGAAATACGTAGTGGAAATTTAAGCACATTCGAAGCCAGAGGGGACCTGCTTCCCACAGTAGTTCAATAGGAGGCTCAATGAAACGGGGACGTTTAGGTGGATACCCAAAACATTAGCTTTAATGGCAGTGCAAAGGCACACAGCTGCATCAAGGTCAACAAGACCCTCAATGAGGGAACAACATGGGAACTTTGGTGGACCAACAACCAGGTGAACCAAGCCGTTCAACACGTCAGCACACACCCCCAACTTCAAGGTGTCCTTGGGGCATGTTGCCGTAGGAGGGTTGCTGACAGGGCTGGGCTTATGGGGTGCGGTCGCGTGCTTGGGTTGGTGGCTGTGACCCTTTTTGTGAGGTGGTGAGCATGGAACACTGGTGGAGGTGACCAGAGTGAAGAAGAGGAGGTTGAGGGAGAGGAGGAGGGCAGTGGAAGCTAAAGCCTTGGAAGCCATTTGAGGAAATTGAATTGAAGCACCAAATTTAATTATTTGGTTGGCTTGGGAAATAAAGGCTTTTAGCTTTGGAAAGGTTTTGATGTGTTTGAAATGGGTTGCTAGCTAGGGTTTTATAGATGGACAGTGAGGTTGGTTTGGGCTTAAAATAATTGGAATTATGACCCATATCATATGGTACATTGGATTGGTGATTAAACCATGCACAACCTGGCAGGCAGTGCAACATGGTAGAGATTGGATTCTTGTGATTGGGTTAGTTGTCAATTCCAGGTCTTCTGTCCCTCACAAAAAAATGTTCTAGTGAGAGAGTGAGTGTGCTCCTGTCCTTATAGGAGAATATTTGGTAATAATTAGGAAACATGGATGATGCTTATTAATATTGCTTTATCGAAAATATATCATGTTAATTAATTCAAATAATAAACATGCATATATGCTTTATCATTGGTCATGCATGGTGTGAGAACTTTGTAAAGACATATCACAATAAAGTGGGTAAAAATTCTCTCAAATGTACATTAATTTTTATGAAATTATAATATCGATCTATTTCAAAATTAATTGATCAATACTGAGTAAAATGGTTCATGACATTATTACATATTATATATTGCGCCCAACACAAAACTATCTTTTTTGGGTCTGAGCCCAACACAAAACTTTATAGAACGTGTTGATGCTAAAATTCTTGTTAAGTACAATTTTCACAATAAACAATAAACCAGTCAATTATGAACCTCAATTTGATGATTGAATTGACTCCTAATTTTTCGCCTATGGTCTCCACTTGAAATCTCTTGGGGGGATGTACCTGCAAAGTCACTCCGATGCTCAAATAAGTAAAGCT
Source organism: Purshia tridentata (assembly GCA_003254885.1). Taxonomy (NCBI): domain Eukaryota; kingdom Viridiplantae; phylum Streptophyta; class Magnoliopsida; order Rosales; family Rosaceae; genus Purshia; species Purshia tridentata. The sequence goes on along the minus strand of QANT01003918.1, from coordinate 7,386 downwards.
TCTATATAGTTTCAATGTATTCTCAATATCGATGCCCTTTGCATGGAGGTCTGCTACCTTTTTATGGCAAGGTGGTTTTTTCCGTTATCCTCCACTTTTGCGCCTTTTATTTTCCTCCCATTATGTCTCTTTAATGCTTTTGGCCATGGGTGATTTTATTTAGAGTACGTGGGTGATTTAATGGTGATGAATGAACTATTATTCCATTTAAAGAAGGGGGTTACCCTTCGTTCGGGGCTTGGGTTTACATTTTGTCTTTTGAGTTTCACATTAATTTAAGGCTTTTACTAAATTTTCTTGAACTAGGCCTTATTGCTTTTCAGGTTTGGCCCAGACATTTTTAACATCCACAAAACGTAAGATTTACTTTCAACACTTTATTTTATACATGTTGTTGGCCATGCATATGATCGATCATTAATTACAGTGGCCTCTCCATGTTTACACGTTTTGCATGTTAACGTGAAATAACATGATCATGACTATGGTTAAGAATGAAATATTGGGAAGTCCAAATTAATCAACCGATCGCATGTGATCCTCTGCTACTCGTTTCGTCATTTAGCTTGAAAATGAATTGGATATCCAGATGGTGACATCTGTATACATTCAAAATTTGGGAATGTAAAATCCACTGCATATATTTATGCAGGTTGTGGATGGTTACCCAGGGAGACCACATGGGGCATGGACTCGTACGTGGTATTATTAGGAAGGTCATGGTAATTTCTAGCTCCCGATTGATCATATGTTAACCACTAACAAGGAGGTCGTTTCAATTGTGACATTAATTAAAGAGATAAGAAAAAAAAATCACAATGTCAAATTTAGAATGAAGGCGCCATTGCTCTGTTATGATGTTTGGGAGATTGTGGACAAATGATTGAGAGAGCATGGCGATGAAGCTGCATTGGAAGAAGGGTAAAAAAGCTCTCACCCTCATCCATCAAGCCTTGGATGATAGTACATTTGAGAAGGTTGCAAATGCAACAACGGTCAAAGAAGCCATTAAAAAGGTATAAAAGGTGCGACTCTAAACGCTTAGAGGTGAGTTTGAAAGTTTACACCAAAAGGGATCAAAATTAATTTCTGTTTATTTTACAAGAGTTTCTTACCAGTTCTAAGTAAATGAGGTCAAAAATTGGTCCAAATAAAAACAAATGAAATTTTACCACACCAGTTAAGATATAAAACAACTGGAATAATATTAGGTGCTCTTAGTATTATTGTATTTTGAAAATAGAACACATATTTTAGATTGAACATGCGCGCATCAAGCATTAGTCCATCCGGAAAAGTTAATTATTTTAATCATCTTACACGTTATGAGTTGCGCGCTATGGTAAATAAATTAAAAATTACTTAAAACAAAACCTCAAATTATTATGTTAAATCCGTAATATTATGTAATATACTAATTAAATATTAATATGGTGTTACCAGTTGAAACAAATGATAATACGTACTTACTAGTTACATATGGAATACATCACAAAGAAGCCCTAATTTGTAATTATATATCAAGTGGTGTGATCATATTAAATCATGGCTTTAGAGTTTATAATTTTAACTTAAGTCCTTCCGATTAATATAAAGTACCCGTCAAAATTGACTTTCCAGTGATCCGCGTCCGTGAGTTTTCTGTGAAATTATATATGCCAATATGCATGCATGCTTCTAAAACACCAAATTGTTAAATCATAAACTAATTAATTAACGAATACGACGCCTGTCTAGTACAGCTCAAATCAACTTTATAGCCCAGCCCCGTGAACTTCCTTCCAAATCAAGTACTCATGTCTTTGCGTGTGAGGGAGAGGGAGATATATATATATATATATATATATATATATTATCAATATTTTATTAGATTAATTATTGACAATATTGAGAGTTTTTCTCGGTTTTTTTTTGTTTTCTTAATTCGTATTCTATGAAGAATTTTGGAGCATTCATTTCAAAACTAATTAGCTATAGTAAGAGTGGCTCAAGCCCCTTAAAAGTATTTATAATAGCCTATAATTTTACAATGTGAGAAAATACACGTACTTCAAATTCTCACATACCCAAGCACGTATGGCTTCACTTACTCCAAATATGTGAACAAGTGATATTGGGTAATGTGTAGCATGTATGGCCACTTGGCCTAACACATGGATGAATTAGACTCTGATACCATGAAAGTAATTGGAGCATCCAACACAAAATCAATTGACTATACGAGCAGACCAAGATTCTTATAAGCACTTATACAAAACTATAATTGATTAAAAATATGGTTATTACATCAATGAACGATCTAAAATGGTGTTATTAATTAATTAATTTCTTATATAACATAAACATGTTAATTAATCACTTAATTTGTTTAACAATAATGCATGTTATGATAATTTAAATTGCCACATTGATTGACAATTTATGGAGAAATTATTATGTGTAACCGATACACCGCCACGTGGTATAACTAATTTAATGTGTCATAATACAGGTGAATATCAATTTTTTCAGTTTATGATGCATGTACTATTCTCTTGAGGCTTTCAATCTCTCCATTTAATTTGGAGAAAATCAAAATTAATTTCTAGCTAGCAACCAAGTATTGTTTTTGAACAAAAAGAATTTCTTCATATATCATAATGCGCGCCGATAGTGCAGTAAGACATAAATATTGGGAAACATATAATAGTTATTCTACCTATATATAGGAACTCAAATAATTCAATTACTTTCTGAAATAATATCCCATTTCATTATTATTACACTTCAATTGATATTTTCACTAGAATACAGTACTATAGAGGATGTGGACCAAGAAGGCAAGGAGCCTGCTTCCATACATCCATCAAAATTAATAGAAAGTATTATTAATAATCAAGAATTTGTAATACTGGAATATACCAATAAACATCCCAAAGATGAAAATGAGGAAGGAAAATAATCAAAAGCAAGTACTTTGAGGGTAGTACTGCTGACAATAAATAGTGCAAATTAGTTTAAGCACATTCGAAGCCAGTGGGGACCTGCTTCCCACAGTAGTTCAAGAGCAGGCTCAATGAAACGGGGACGTTTAGGTGGACACCCAAAACATTAGCTTTAATGGCAGTGCAAAGGCACACAGCAGCATCAAGGTCAACAAGACCCTCAATGAGGGAACAACATGGGAACTTTGGTGGACCAACAACCAGGTGAACCAAGCCATTCAACACGTCAGCACACACCCCCAACTTCAAGGTGTCCTTGGGGCATGTTGCCGTGAGAGGGTTGCTGACAGGGCTGGGCTTATGGGGTGCGGTCGCGTGCTTGGGTTGGTGGCTGTGACCCTTTTTGTGGTTTGGTGAGCAAGGAACACTGGAGGAGGTGACCAGAGTGAAGAAGAGGAGGTTGAGGGTAACTTTGGTGGACCAACAACCAGGTGAACCAAGCCATTCAACACGTCAGCACACACCCCCAACTTCAAGGTGTCCTTGGGGCATGTTGCCGTGGGAGGGTTGCTGACAGGGCTGGGCTTATGAGGTGCGGTCGCGTGCTTGGGTTGGTGGCTGTGACCCTTTTTGTGGTTTGGTGAGCAAGGAACACTGGTGGAGGTGACCAGAGTGAAGAAGAGGAGGTTGAGGGAGAGGAGGAGGGCAGTGGAAGCTAAAGCCTTGGAAGCCATTTGAGGAAATTGAATTGAAGCACCAAATTTAATTATTTGGTTGGCTTGGGAAATAAAGGCTTTTTTAGCTTTGGGAATTAAGGTTTTGAGTGATGCCGTAATGGGATGTGTTTGACATGGGTTGCTAGCTTGGGCTTTTATAGGTGGAGAGTGAGGTGGTTTGGGATTAAAATAAATGGAATCATGACCTATATGGCTCATAAGATTGGTAATGATTCCAACACGTACAACCAGGCAGACAGTGCAACATGGTGGGATAAGAGTTTGGGATTGTGGAGTTTGGATTTTGTTACCTGGGTTAGTTGTCAAGTCCATGTCTTCTGTCATTCACAAACCAATGTTCTAATATTTAGCAGTAGTGAGAGTAAGTGTCTTCGTGTCCTTGTAGCCTTGTAGGAGATCGAATATTTAGTAATAATTTGGAAACATCGATCATGCTAATAATTATTGCTTTTCTAGAAGTATTGTATCCATATCATAATTAATTTTAAAAAAGGTNGTTTGGATGAAGTTAGGAAGGTTAGAAGAGGTTCGTGGTAGGTGGAACGACAAAGGAAGGCGAGAACGCATAAGAGTGTCGCAGAGGACCGGTCCCAAGGCTTGAGGACCGGTCCTACACGGGCATTTGGGGGCGTTTCGGAGATGAAGCCTCTGGAGGACCGGTCCTAGGCTTGAGAGGACCGGTCCTCTGGGGTGGTTTTTGGAGTTCTCATGTCGTAGCTACTGTAGGACCGATCCTACCCCTTGGAGGACCGGTCCTACGCGTCCTAGAAGTAGCGTGCTCTCTGTGGGACCGATCCCATGGCCATGGGATCGGTCCTACACGTGGTCACTACGTTTTTTCTCCTAGTTTGTGGAGGATTTGTGATTCCTAGTTCATCCCTAATTGTATTCTAAGGCCTATGAGTATAAATAGGTTCTTTAGACTCAGAAAACCCTAAGAAGGGAAGAAGATTAACTTCAAGGAGAGGAGAGTTTCTTAAGTCTTCATAAGTTCTGAAGAGAGGCAGAAACTCAAGTGTGAGAGATAGATTAAGACCTAGAGTGAGAGAGAATTTGTGTGATCATTGTAATTCCTTCTCAAAGTTAGTGAAATCTATTGGGTGCTCGCCGTGGACGTAGGCAATTGCCGAACCACGTTAAATTGGTGTGTTGTTTCCTTTATTTATTCGCTGTTTAATTTCTTTGCAAGTTTCATTGAAATCCATCAAGAACAAGATCCGTAGAGGGAAAGGGTTAAATTGCTTGGAGTGATTTAATCTCAACACGATCATGCTAATAATTATTGCTTTTCTAGAAGTATTGTATCCATATCATAATTAATTTTAAAAAAGGTAGATCTTGTAATTTAGGTAATCTTATAATTATGATCTTTAAATGAGGCATAAAGGAAATTAACAGTTCGAATTGATTATTAAATTACATTGTGGTGAACTAGTGTTGCAATTCCATACAAAAAAGTTTTGTGCAAGGATATTTTTTATTTGTTTTTGGCCAAATGTGCAAGGATATTAATTTACCTGAAAAACCGTCTTCTCATATGGAATTCTGGTTTGCACGATCACCTTCTACTCGAACATCCCTTATGTTCAATCCAGCTAGCTGCTTGATGAATATCTAAACTATAAATCTTAAGTCATAAATTGATCTACACCTGTACAATATACAATAAATTCGATCTGTTGGCACCGAAATTAAAAATTTTAAAAAGAAATTATAAGAAAAAACTCAAATTAAATTGAGTCTCTATTTGAGTGGAATGAAATACTGTAAAAAGGAATCCGTCTAAGAATTAAGCTTATGTTTAATCTGAAATAATAAATGAACATTATCTTTGGCCATGCATATATGCATGTGATCCTCTGCTTCTGGTTTCGTCATTTAGCTTGAAAATGAACTGGACATATAGATTGTGACATGGGTATACATTCACAATTTGGGAATGTAGAATCCACTGCATGCAGGTTGTGATTAACCAGGAGAGCACATGGGCATGCATGGACTCGTGGTATTATTAGGACAGTTTAACAACGCTTTTGTTTTATTATTCAAGGCGATTTATATCTCCTTATTGATCATATGCATGTTAACCACAAAGAAAGGAGAAACAAATGAAATTTTACCACACCAGTTGAGAATTAAAATACCTAGAATAACAATAGTGATGATGATGACAAAATAACTCTGCTACTCTTTTTAAGGTAAAGAATATCGATCCCTAAGTTTAGATGTGTTAGATGTAACATCTTGTAACATCTTGACTCACGACTGCACAACCTACAATTATTCAACCTGGTTCGCCCATGTAATGAATGCCACTCATATATGCCCCCTGTAAGTCAAGCAATGACAAAAGGATGAGTGGACCATGGACCTTGCTAATAGACAATCTACACCACAATCAAATAATAATTATTTGAGTTAATAGCTCATTTTACAGGCCTAATTCCTATTCTTATCCAACTTTCGTGAAGCTGGTGGTTCTTGTGAAATTTGACAAATATTAAATGGTTTATGTAGAGAGAAAATTTTCTCTTACAAGATTGTCAATTTCGATTATTGATCAGGTAAAATTTTGCTTATATTTAAATTTATATTCATAATTTAACAACATAATATGACATTATTTGATAAACATGATTAATTGTTTAGATTTTACCTACACATAAACACGATTCATATAGACCTAGCTTTCAAAACATATATACAATCATGAATAACATATATGAAAATGAAACAACTATAACCACACAATAGTTCTACCTTATGGTTCTTGCTGAGCTCGACTCATAGTTTGTGACTATATGGTAAACTTCTTGTTACACGCATAATTTTCGTAATGCCATTATTTAAAACAAGTGACTTTTTAATGGAAGCTTTCATCTAATTATACTAGGGAAAATAACTTCCCAAATCAACTGAAACTAGCCTTTGGGGAAACCTAAGATGGCCATTGGAAAGGGGTAATGGTCCAATCCAAAATTACGCAGGGCTAAAATTATTTTGAGATGACTTTTGTAAAACCCAAAAGCAGTTAAAATATTAAAGCAGCAAGCCCACCTTTGCAAAGAAATCAGACAACCTGATCCATGCCCATGATGTAAAGAAAACCCATTAATCACTTCAGGACATAGAGGCTGTTTTTGGAAACACCAACAAATTGTCACAGCCCATTTCTCGTGTATCGGGAAAAGAGAAAATAACACAATAATATTAATAATATTGGACTTTAAACCGGGCTAAATGATAGATGTTAAAATGTTGGGCCAACCATAGCACGCTCATAGTATTGGACCTCTAAATTTAATGGAAGTTGAGAGTTATTGATACAGTAGTTGAATGACAGGCTCCTACGAAGAAGGAGGCATGACCACCACTCTCCCCATCACTCTCTCTCATTAGTAGAATGAAGGATGCGTGAGAGTGGAAAGAACAGGAAATAACCAAGTCTTAGGATCCAAGACTCTAAGAGCTCTATAAAAACTGGAGATTAAATCATATCAAGACACGCAATGAGACTAAATATTACTTGCAGACATATTAAACTCATGTTAATTTAAGCATCAGAATATCTTTGCATGTACACTCTCTTCCACCCTTGAAGACGATGATCGAAGATGGGGTTCGGCTTCTCAAAATCATAATTAACAATCTTTATTGGCAAATTTTCAACATCAGAGAAATTTGACACCAACTAGAGGGAAAAAAAGGGGGGGGGGGGGGGGGGG
>QANT01003917.1:0-29619 GCA_003254885.1 Purshia tridentata | reverse complement strand
GATCCGAGTGGGACTTCCAGTGGTGACACATCTGCAAGGAAGTTGAATATATCCAGGAACTATTCGGCTCGGAAGACATACGAATCTGATCCGAACAATAAGACGGAAGAGCTACCGAACAGAGTTCTGACGAAGGAAGACACTTGACACATTCCGATCCGAGCTCAGCATCCGATCCGAGATACTAGTGAATTTTGCAGATCCTGCTTCTGACTATTAGTCAACATGATTGGTTCGGATCGGATCCGACGGCATGATCCGATCCGATGAGGTTGTACCGATGGCCCATTGACATGGGTCGTGGGACGGAAGTCGAATCCGAGGTCCCATGTGTTCGGAATGTTGACCGTTGACTCGAATGAGGGTGTTATCCCCGAACATAGAGAAAATGGTACCGGAAGTGGCACCTGTGGTACTGGCCGGCCTAACAACCTCTGATGATCACTACCTTAAAGCATGGAGACGGAGTTTTTTAGTTATGGAATACTTTTTTCGACAAATCTACTATGTTTGTTTCTTGTACAATCTATTTTAAGGAGTTGAACTTTGGTGGATAATATCGATCAGTTTTAGTTTTATCATTTTGATTTAATACGTGCTTCGTTATATTCTTTGCTTTGATTTCACAGAAGAGAGAGAGAGAGAGAGAGAGAGAGAGAGAGAACAGGTCATTTCGACTCACTCTTACATTCAGGGACGGACTTAGAAATTGAAAATGGGGTGGGCTAAAATTAAAGGTTGTCAACTTTTGGAGAGTAATGATTAGGTGGAGTCTAGTGCTATAAAGCGGCAATAAAATTTTTTAGAGATCTAGGATTATACTTATACAGGCACCTTCCAGTGTGGGATTCCACTTTTATGTCTAAATGTGGGATCCCTCATAGGCCCACTACACATTGTATTTCAATAATCGGAACCGTTCACTTTTTTGGTCTCCATTAAAGGATCGTGCTTGCAAAAAATTAGATTAATCAGAGATCATTTGACCGTTGATTAATTGATCACAATTTCAAGTGTTTATCGAAATATTTTGTTCGTCTACTTATTTGATAAAAGTTCGATAGCTTAATGATTTCCGATTTGCTTAATTTTTTGCAAGGATGATCTTTAAATGTAGACCTAGAAAATAGACGGTTCGGATCGTTTAAATACCCTATAGAATGGGCTCCAATGAAGAATCCCATAAATATGGGATCCCACACTTGAAGGGGCCTGTATACTTATATACTTATATATGTTATCTAACTGAATTTTTTTTAACTAATATATATATATGTTACAAATTCAGGGAATTAGGGTATATGTTATATAGTTGTTTACCAATAGATAATAGATAATAGATATTATATATTAGTAATTTTGAAGATTACATATAAATTATATAGTGACTTATATTCTGTTTTATAGTCCTAAACCACAAACCCTATATGATTGTAATAACTTTGTTTTAATTAAAAAAATGTTTTGTTTAATTAAGTTAAACTAAGTAGTATTATGTTATATTAATGTTCTTTTTATATTGCATTTTACTATTATTATAGAAAAGAAAAAAAGAAAAAGAAGAAGATGAGCAATTTTATTTCTTCATCTAATTGAGGTTTCATTGTAATTTCTTGTTTGGGATTAGGATTGGATGACACTCACAAGACTAAGATAATTTTTAAAGAAGGCTAAAAGCACAAGGTTGAGGTAGGGGGATCTGGGAAACCTTTAACTGCAAAGTTGATTTTGATTGAATCTTTGTTGAAAAATTGTTATATGTGTGCTAATACGTGACATATGAATTATATGAATTATTTCTGCATTATAGGAAATATTTTATTATTATAAATTATTTAGAACACATTTATTTGAAGTTGAAATATGAATCCTTGAGAATGGAGCAGTGGTGAGTAGGTATTGGGTGTTGTATTTTAAATTCGTAGTGTGCGCAGAGAGTGAAGCCCTTTCAGTTGCGGCTGATAAAAAGATTTAACACGCCCAAGGCACATTGGGACCTTGAGTTGTAGTCAAAGTTAGGATATCTTGCATTTTAGTTGAAATTAAAATGAAGATATAATGCAATTTATTTTTCAATGGGTTTAATTAAGGAAGTGCAGCATAACATTCATGTATCACTAATATTATGTACATGTTATATTACCTATTCATGATTGTGTGTTTTCACTGAACTTCAATTTAATAAATTTTGCGTATTAAGGTTTATGTCCCTACTAAGCCGTTGGTTTGAGCTCACCCCCTCTTAGACTTTGCAGGTCCAAACCTTGAAAATCCAAACCCGTAGTGGGAGTAATAGCAAGGCATAGTCTGTAAATTAAGCTTGAACTAAGTTAAGATTTGTTTCCGTTTGTTGAAGTTCTGTAAGACTTAAGTACTGAGATAAGTTGTGCAATGTAAATTAAGCTTGAATCGGGTTCTTTGTGTAATAGAAGTGGGAATTTTTATTTAAGTTTATTTATTTATTTTCTTATCATATTCTAGTTATAGAAATTAATTCTATAATTAGAATCTGATTCACACCTTAATCCGTGATTAGTTCTTAATCTCGGGTTAGGGTGTGAAAGTTGGTATCAGAGCATAATGTTTAGAAAACCCTAGGCTTGAATTGAGTATTAAGAGACAAGTTTAGAGTGTTTTGATTAGAGATATCTTAAGTTATTAGTATATCTAGGTGTTTAAGTTCTAATGCTTTTCTTTTGGGTATTGGTATGGGTATGGATTCGTTAAATACAAATGACACATGGGGAGGATATTATATTGGAAGACAAGGTATCCATCCTCTCAATCCACAGACAATGGAAAAAGAGGTTAGACGACTGTTATTTTAGATCAAGAGATTAGTGAGGTAGCAAATAGAAGACCCTTTTATACTGATTAGAGATTAAGGCAAGAACAAGAGTATTGTCTTCGAATGAAAGAACGTATTATTTAGGAAACGATAAGACAGTTTGAGGACCCTATCATTTACGAACAAAGGGTGCAACATTTCCTAGATCAAGGAGGACAACAGTGGCCACCACCCGGGGTAATACCGCTAGAGAAGTTAGTTCAGAAGTGCAAGACCCTAGTAAAGCTTTTGAACAACCTTAGGAACTTGAAGAAGTATCTATAGGTTATTCGAGACAAACTGGGTCTCAAGGTTCGGCAGTTGGTCCTATAGTTTTAGAAAATATGGAGGCTGATACTACTTCAGCTAGTTCAAAGGAGCAAGGCAGCAACTAAGGTGATAGATAATAGCTGTTAGGTCCTGGAGTAGAGTTTTGTTTGAATAAGATAGTAAAGTTTACTAAATTTTGTTTGTATATTTTTAGTAAAACTTTATTATGCTATGAAGAATATCTTGAACTTGTTTTGTAATGTATATAAATATAATATGTATATTTTATCATTATTTATTATGTACTTCTTTATTACTTATGTTGTTTAATTATGGAATTTTATTTCAAAGTATTTAAGATTATGTTTAGAAAATCTTTATTCAAAGTTTAAGTTAGTTATTAATTTAATCCTCTTAAAAGATGGCAGAAAGCGAAAGATCCCATAGGGAAAACATGAATGGTAATCAAGATATGGTTGCTGCGATACAAGAAATGTCTACTACAAAATACCCCATTTAATATCAGTGATTCACTGATATAAAAGCCTTCTAAAAACCGATATAGGAAAGCATGATATTAATTGGAGTTTACATATCGGTGTACGACTGATATCTAAAAATGTTATTGCATCATAAATTAGTAACATTGTGATATTAAAAGAACTTACTATATCAGTTTTTACCTTCCCGGATGCAAAAAAAACCCAATAACGGATATATTTTACATGTATTATATCGCTTTTGTTTATTTACACCGATATATTATATAGATATTATATTAGTTTGAGTTATAGAACTGATATAAATATAAGAATAGAAATCAGTTCATAACTATTTTAGGATATCATATGACCACTAAAAAGCACATTTGGCTTATTAATGATATCTATTTTTTAAGAGAACCGATATATAATCATTTATAAGTGTCAGTTTATTTACCCATAAGTAAAATCTAAACTATATACCATTACAGTTTTTTGAAAAAACCGATCTTATATATCTTGAAATTAATAATATATAACACCTCTTTGATATCAGGTTTATTTTTTTAAAACTGATATAACTGGTAAAATCTATCCATATTTACTGCATATTTATTTAGTGGGCCAACACCTGCTCAAATCCATCCATTGCATATAAAATTAAAAGTTCTCAATTGTCATATATTTCAATATCTCGTAAGGACACAAATTAGGGAAACCTCTTCATCTCTAACACCACCCTTCAAAATTAAGCTAGCTAGACTTGACCTTTTACAAAAAAATATCATGCCTTTCCTTTACAAAAGAATAACCAGCTGCCCTCCCTTTACAAAAACAATAAGGCAGCACATGCATTTCTAGCTAATTTCCCCATTCCCCTTTACAAAATGGAAAGGCTATATGGCAATATTTGATCTAAGTTAACAGCACATATACCAGATTAAGCCTACACATACTTGAAGCTAACTATTCCTCTCGAACCTCATCAATTTGGTCTTTTGTGTAGCTACAATGCTTGTTCTTTGATCTGCTCCACTGAAAGGCAAAGGAAATTTATTTTCAGCAGCCAATTAAATACTAGCCCAACTAATTTCAGCTGCTTACAATGATTTATGATTTATAAACCTCTACAAAAAGCTACTTATAATGTCAAATTTTTGTATGATCAATACTTTAAGAAAGAAAATAGTCTGAAACAAAGAAAAAACAAGAAAGAGAAGAGAGTCAAAGTAAAATGACTAACAATGTAAGCATCCATACAAAATCAAGAAATTCGGGGGGCAAATACTGTTGTGCTAGCTTAAATAAAAAAAAACTAAGTATAGATAATAGACCAAAACAACATTCCACCAATCCCAAAATTTTACCATTCTCTCTCCAAGGTGAATGAGTAGAGTAGAAAATGGCTGAGTTAGTCCAATCCTATCCATCTGTCTCAAAGATCCAGCTTAAGCATTTTATAAATGGGACTGTCAAAGCTTCATCAAGTTTTTAAAACTAATTTGGAAACACAAAAATAAATAATAAGCAAGGATCTACTCCGGCTCAAGAACAATGAAAATTGGATACATCTTATTATACATGACTTTGATGAACATGCTGCATTAGGTACTAAAAAAGAGTGAGAAAGATGGTTAAGAGCACTGAGAGCATCAAGTAAAAGTACCTCTCATGGCTTGCCGGTCTCAATTAATGCTTCTTTAAGAGCAGCCTCAGCTTTCTCCCATGTTGCCAAGTCTCCCTAGCTCGTGGTTTTATGACAGCTACAGCATAAATACCAGTACTAATATTATACAATGGAATAGATATGAATTACCCATACTTCTTAGATGTAAACAAGTACTAACTTACAACATTATGTATAGTATCAAAACAAATATTTGTATGCGACACCCAATGAGTTGCAACAAAAAAAAAAAGCAACTATCAATGACGTACATGTAATGATCAACTAAAATTAAAATCCAAATAAAGACAACATGGAGATCTTTCCATATGAAAAAAAAAAGGGCACAAATATCATGGTAACAAAAAAGAAGCTAAATTTACAACAAGACGGATGAGATATTTTCTTAAGCGTAAATGTTGTATTCAAATGTGAAATAAAAAATATATACATATCTAATTCAAATTTTCATATTGGGCTATAACTTGTGAGGAAGAAGATCTACACTTTTCTACAAAAAAATTAATAATAATAATATGGTGGCTAGTTGATCCTATAGGAAAAATAAACTTCATTCAATTTTCTACAAACAAAAAAAAAAAATAGTAGTTCAATGCTTCGAGCATAGGGATCAAGAACCTTACGGTTGATAGCTTTAGATTATAAGTAAAGCCAAATATATTATAGGCATACCCGATAAACTCAAAGACACCCCTCACTTCATCTTTTACCTGAAAAGGAAAAATAGCTATAAAGAATTAATTAATAAAATAGGACTGGAGCCTTATAAGACAAAGGTACCCATAATCCGTATCCAAATGTAGGAGATATAAAGATACTTAAATCATAGGTTTTATAACTTCCTGAACTATCTGCAGAGCAAAACTTTCTAGTGTGCCAGATTGCAGTATTAACATAAATTCAACTAACCATTTTATTAGTGATTACATGCTGCCATCCAAGAAGGGTAAGGGGTCGAAAATATTAAGAGTCATGAAATATCAAAAAATTATCATTATTTTCCTCTCACAGACATTATCCCCCTTAAAATTTTCAAAAATTCTTCTATTTCTCTCCCACCATATTACCCACACCACTGCCAACACACCACAAGACCACATAGCCTTTGCCTTCCTTTCCATTCTCTCAAAAACCACCTCTTTTTCACAAAACAACAAATAAACTGACATAGGAAAGAGCTCCTATTAAACTATACTGTTGAAAGGAAAAGAACCATACTTCACTTGTTGTGGACTTATAATACATGCAGACATCTCTATATTATATGTTTGTGCTACAAACACATGCACAACCAAACATACAAATGCATGCTTAAGTACAATAATAACATTGCAACTAGCTCAAGGAGATGCTTACAATTTATTTCCCTAGGAGAATGCACTGTTTTCTTTGAAATATGGAAATCAACCACGTATGCTCCATATCCAGGCTATAACAACCACGTATATATATATAATAAGACATACTTCAATGAAAAAAAAATTAAAAAAGAAAAAAGTTCAAAAATTGAATAAAGAACCACCTTGACCTCGAGAGAGGTAGGTGTCTCACCCATCTTCATCTGTGGATAATACATGCACCCCAACACACATGCAACCAAGGAGATCTTTCAAAAATGCATAATTTGTAACATTAGTAGAGAAAACATGTTGATAGCATACCACTAGCATGGTTATTACAAGGAGCATAGAAAGGATATTTTGAATCCCAAAAAGAAAAGAATCACATATAAATAATAACCAGAAACGCAGAACACACCAATCAGAGTGTAGAGGAAAATTACATTTAATTGCTTAGATATATAATAGTACAAAAATCTAGGACATATATCCTCCTCATCCTTGCATTAATGAAAAATTTCTACCTATTCTTAGTAAACTCTAATTTCTAGCATGACATGGTTTAGTAGCATAACGCTGAGATGATATCATCTAAGTAAAGATCAAATAAATTTGTGTTATATGTATATATATTGTACTAGCAAGTAAAATGTTAAAGCGTGATAGAAATTCACACCTTTCCATAACTGTTTCAACTTTAGAAAGACAACAGCTAGGCCTAGTTTTAATATCTCCCAAGCTGCAAAAGCTATTTCTTATCTATAGTTACAAAGATGACCATTAGAAACATCTACATGAAACGCATAATAGTAATAACAATAATAATAAACAAACTTAAAGTAAATGACCTCATTGATAGAGAAAATAGTTCTTCAGTCTCCTTATCCGAAAACCATCGCGTCCTACAAGCATTCTACCAAGTAAAACACAAAGTCAGCTGGCAAAACTGGTGCATATATGTTCAATTTTTTTTTTAAAAAACGAAACGAAAACATATATCCAAGTACAAAGAGGGGAAAATGGAAAACATGGTTTATGAACAATGAATGAGTAAACCCACTTCAGATAACACTGAGATCTATGCAATTACAATAAAATCAAAAAGTTTGACAAGAACCCAATTGAGACTACTGCACACAATTTCCCCAAAACCCATTAACCCTAAAATCAAATGGATAGATAATCAAGAGAAGAGACATACCCATGGTGTCACGCCCGACCCTCGGGCATGTGAACATCAACTGAACCTGAAAACTGAAATTAATTCCTGAAGCTGTGGGCCCTTTTTATAAAACTGTGAGCCATGAATAATAAAGTAATTTACTGAAGCAACTGTAATTTTACAAAAACACATTTATAAAATCAAGCTGTAAAATCTTGTACATAAAAATCACAGTGTAAAATAACTTTCTGTAGCACTGCTGGTCCCACTGCCTCGTCTTCTCTCCACTGTCTCCTCAGCCTGCAAGCCTGTAAAACCAAACCCTGCACCCAACCACAGGTGAGCTGGTCCCACTGCCTCGTCTTCTCTCCACTGTCTCTTCAGCCTGCAAGCCTGCAAAACCAAACCCTGCACCCAACCACAGGTGCACCGGTGACACGCCCCGACCCTCGGGCACGTGCCTAACTGCTGAAAACTGACAACTGTTTCCTGTGGGCCCTTTTTATAAAACTGTGAGCCATGAATAATAAAATAGTTTACTGAAAACAACTGTAAATTTCAAAACACATTTATAAAATCAAGCTGTAACATCTTTTACATAAAAATCAAACGGTAAAACAACTTTCTGTAGCACTGCTGGTCCCACTGCCTCGTCTTCACTCCACCGTCTCCTCAGCCTGCACACCTGCAAAACCAACCCTGCACCCAACCACAGGTGCACCGGGTTTACACACAAACCCGGTAAGCTCACTAGAGCCCGTATGAGTGAAATCTAACTGAAAACCTCAAAATAAACTCAATTAAAATAATCAGTAAAATCATCACATTCGCAATCCTTCTCAAACCTCAAATCACAGTCAAACCTCAAATCATAAATCATGATCATTAACCTGGTCACCGATCCTCTAACCAATCCAATTCCACTGTAATCCTTAAATCCCTCAAACATCCTCAATTTAACCTCTAACTGAAAGATCACCTCAATTATCCTTAAATGGTCCTCTAAACTGGAATCACCTCAAATTATATCACAACGTCCTGACTTAGAATTCCACTAGTTTCTCCCAAAATCTTAGAATCCTCGATCTCCATTCCAAACCAACTTAAACCTCAATTAATCTTTCCACTATCCTCAAATAGATTCCTCAAGTTACACCTTAAGCTCAAACTTAGAAATCAACTAACTTCCCCAATAACTTAAAAACAACCCTCATTTAAACCCTTGATCTCACATAACCTCTATCATTCAAACCCCGGTAATCAACTCTCGCCTAAACCTTTAAATTCAAAGTTTCTCAACGCCTCACTGTCACCCTTTTGAGATTCCCCTAGCTTTAAAAGCATTTTAAACATTTCATTGAAAACTCTTTGTAGAAACCCGCGTTTAAATTCATTTTGCAAACTCTTTTAGAAAATAGTAAAGCTGATCAAGTCTCAAATTATAATTATAAAACAAGAACTGAAAACTCTGATAAATCAATAAAACTAGTTAAGTTCCCAAAATAGCAATTTAGAACTAAAATCGATAATTCTCAAGAACAATTATAAGCTGACAAGATAAGTAAATTTATCACCCAATCCGCATCCAGCTAACCTGCCGTACATGCGCAGGGCTCACAACCTGCCGTACGCATGCAGGGCCAATATCCTGCCGTACATGCGCAGGGCCTACGACCTGCCGTACGCATGCAGGGCCAATATCCTGCCGTACATGTGCAGAGCCAGGGTCTGTCATACACATGCAGGGCCAACAACTGCCGTACGTGCACGCAGGGCCGCCCCCAAAGGGCAAAGCATCCCGACACACGGCCCAAAGCCTATGTGTGTGCCGTGATGGGTCCCAAAGACCTGTATAACCTGAGAAGCTGAACGAGTAGCAACTGGGTGCCTTGAAAACCGTACCATTTCGAAAAGAATTATTTTCCTTTCAATCACCGAAAACCCATTTCCAAAACCTTTTTGATATAACAGAAAAACTAATCAAAACTCGAGCTTAGAATTAAATCCTTAATTTAAAGAACTCAACGTTACCAAAAATGGATAAGTGAGATCAAACCTTTATCTTTATTCAAGAATAAACTGAGTTCTCAAAACAGTTTCCAAACCAAAATCCATACTAAGTCACCTTAAAAAGTAATAACCTTAAAATCCCGTGAATCCCAATCCTAACCAAGAGTCTCCACCTGGACTCATTATCCTCAATCGAACCACTAAATCCTTACTTAGTCCTCACTGAAGTTCCAAGCCTTACTCAATTCTGTAATCTCCAATAATCTCTAACTTATCGGTATTTCAATCCTAATTCCGTAACCTCCCTTAATTAGCAAACAACAACCAAAACAAACAAGCATACAAGTAACCAAGAAATTAACTAAACTGAGGATTAAAGGGTCCTGGGTTCACTCACAGTGACCACGCAAAAGGCCAAACTGCCCTTCGTGTCCTTCGTGGCTCCTTTGCTCGGATTCTAAAATCCGGCAGCATAACGGCATCGGGAATACAATTTCCCAAGCCGCACGTACCTGTTAAGACCAGACAGTCCAAGCAATAAACCAGAATTCACAACAATCCAACAAACAACCAACAATCACGAAAACGGGCGGGAACCACCACGCACGGTGGCTACCCGACCCTTGGAAACCACGCGGAAGGTCCGAGAACTCACCCACAAGCTCCGGTGGTTGGCCCGAGGCCGAAAACCAAGGAAACAGCCGCTGGAACCGTCACACGCGGCGAAACCCACAGCGGTCAACGGGCGGTCAACTGTCAAAAACGAAAGTCGAGTTTAGCTGAAACAAATTACACAGGCACGTAGGGGAGATCGAGGGAATCGATTCTCGAACCTGGGTCGACGGCCAAAAGTGGCCGGAAAAGGAGGAATTTTGGCCGGAAAGCCGGCGGCACACCCACACTCGATCCGCCGCCCACGGCGGTCCAACGGTGCAATCGAACCCACCAACAAGCTGGGCTCGACGAGGGGAGAAGATCTGGGCGGTCACTGAGCCTCGTCGTCGCCGGAAACGGCGAGATCGCCGCCGACGCCGACTGTGTACGATTTGAATCTCCACTTTCCGAGCTACTTCACGGCGAGCCGCCACCATGGGAAGGAAGAGGAGGAGCCGGCGAGCACGGGAAGCCAAGGATCGACTCCAGCTGCCGCCGGACGCGCCCCCACGCGCCGGCGAAAGGCGCGGCTGGGCTGAGTGTCGCGCGAGAGAGAGAGAAGGGTCGGGAGAGAGGAGAGAGAAAATGTGAAAAAACTGGGTTTTTGGGCTTTTAAAAACACCTTTTTCAAAATTACCAATTTGTCCTTCTCTTCACACGTCCGTAACTTCCAAACCGTAGCTCCGTTTGACGCGTGTTACGTGTCTACGAACTCGTGAGGACGAGACCTTTCCAACGAACCCAAAGTCAACGCAAAAAGTCCTCCCGAACAAAAAGTCAACTTTTTGCCCACTTTAAAAGTCAAACTTCAAAATTTGAAAAACGTCCAAAACGTTTTACTTTCCAAATTAAAATCCCGAAAATCTTTAAAAAGCGTTTCAAAACCACTTTTGAAAGGTGCGGGGTGTTACAAATACTCTAGGAAGCCCATCATTCAAAGTTTACTGTCCATCTTGGTGGTACGAAAATGTATCGTGATTTACGTCGTCAGTTTTGGTGGAATGGAATGAAGAAAGACATAGCAATTTTCGTATCAAAGTGTATGACGTATCAGCAGGTTATGGCAGAACACCAGAAACCAGCAGGACCACTTCAACCATTACCAGTAGCAGAACGAAAGTGGGATTATATTACAATGGACTTTGTAACAGGATTACCCCGTACACCGCAAGGTAAAGATGCCATTTGGGTTATTGTTGATAGATTAACAAAGTCTGCGCATTTTCTACCTATGAAAATTACTGATACTATTGAGGTACTCGGAAGGTTGTATGTTAAAGAGATTATAAGACTGCATGGAATTCCAATTTCAATTGTGTCAGATAGAGATTCCAAGTTTACCTCTAAGTTTTGGGAAAGTTTGCAACAAGCTTTAGGAACACAATTGACTCTTACTAGTGCTTTTCATCCTCAAATTGATGGACAATCCGAGAAAGCTATTCAGATCCTAGAGGACATGCTAAGAGCTTGTGTAATGGATTTGCAAGGAAGTTGGGAGGATCATCTACCATTAGCTGAGTTTGCTTACAATAACAGTTTCCAGCTAGTATTGGAATGACACCATTTGAAGCACTCTATGGACGACCATGTCGATCACCTTTATGTTGGACTGAAGCTAGTGATGCGATATTAATTGGACCTGAGTTAGTGCAGGAAACAATAGAGAAAATAAAACTCATCAAACAGAATCTACTTACAGCTCAAAGTCGAGAAAAGAACTATGCAAATCGTAGGCGAAGACCGTTAAAGTTTAATATTGGCAATCATGTATTTCTGAAAGTCTCCCCATGAAAAGGAATCAAGAGATTTGGAAAGTCAAGAAAGTTAGCTCCAAGATTCATTGGTCCTTTTGAGATTCTAGAGCGAATTGGAGAAGTGGCATATAGGTTAGCTTTACCACCTCACTTTCAGGATTTATAATGTTTTTCGTGTTTCAATGTTACGGAAGTATGAGGGGGATCCTACACATGTACTCGATTGGAAGGAACTTGAATTGGATGAACAGTTATCATTTGAGATAAGACCTGTTTAGATATTGGATCGCAAAGAACAAGTTCTCCGTATAAAGACAATTCTGTTGGTTATAGTTTTATGGAGGAAATGACATGGGAAGTAGAAGCTGAAGTATGCCAGAAGTATCCCGAACTTTTTCTGTAACACTTAAGTTAATACCAAATTTCGAGGATGAAATTTCTTTTAAAGGGGTTAGGTTGTAATAACCTTGCTTTAATTAAAAAATATATTTTGTTTAACTAAGTAGTATTATGTTATATTAATGTTCTTTTTATATTGCATTTTATATAATATATATTATTATTATTTAAAAAAAAAGATGAGCAATTTGATTTCTTTATCTAATTGAGGTTTTCCTGTAATTTCTTGTTTAGGATTAGGATTGGACGACAGTCACGAGGCCAGGATAATTTTTAAAGAAGGCTAAAGCACAGGGTCGAGGTAGGGGGATATGTGGACTTTAATTGCAACGTTGATTTTATTGAATCTTTGTTAAAAAATTGTTATATGTGTGCTAATATGTGACATATGAATTATATAAATTATTTGTGCATAGGAAATGTTTTATTATTATAAATTATTTAGAACACATTTATTTGAAGTTGAAACATGAATCATTGAGAAGGGAGTAGTGGTGAGTAGAGATTGGGTGTAGTATTTTAAATTCATAGTGTGTGCAGGGAGTGAAGCCCCTTCAGTTGTGGTTAATAAAACGATCTAACACACCCAAGACGCATTGGGACCTTTGGTTGTGGTCGAAGTTAGGATATCTTGCATTTAATTGTGATTAAAATGAAGATATAATTCAATTTATTTTTCGATGGGTATAATTGAGGAAGTGCAGCATAACATTCATGCATCACTAATATTATGTACACGTTATATTATTTGTTCATGATTGTGTATTTTTACTGAGCTTCAATTCAATAAATTTTGCGTGTTAAGATTTATGTCCCTATTAAGCCGTTGCTTTGAGCTCACCCCCTCTTAGAATTTGTAGATCCAAACCTTGAAGATCCAAACTAGTAATGGGAGTAAGTAGGAAGGCATAGTCTGTAAATTAAGCTTGAACTAGGTTAAGGTTTGTTTCCATTTGTTAAAGTTCTGTAGGACTTAAGTACTGAGATAAGTTGTGTCATGTAAATTAAGCTTAAATCGGGTTCTTTGTGCAATAGAAGTGGGAATTTTTATTTCAGTTTATTTATTTATTTTCTTGTCATATTCTGGTTATAGAAGTTAATTCTATAATTAGAATGTGATTCACACCTTAATCCGTGATTAGTTCTTAATCTCGGGTTGGGGTGTGACAATGATATTATGATATCCTTATAATTTGATTAATTATATAATATAAATTATATACTATCAAATATATAAATTTAAACTATAAATTATAAGCTATAATAAGCACATACAAAGATATATATATACACACACACATATAGTTTATGGCTCAAGATATGTTTTTGTATAATAGAAATTAAAATTTTAAACCATATATAACTAATTGATATATAAACAAATTTAAAAATTAATATATATATATATATATATATATATAATTTCCTAGTCTGGTCCAGTGTGGTTTAATTAAGGGTAAAACCAGCACCGGTACCTGATAGACAGGTTCGATCTGGTATAATGCTTGTTGTTGACCAAATTTGGTCAATGTAGTTTTCTCTGGGTTTTTTCCTCCCAGCTTGGTTTGGTGTACCATGTTCACAGTTAAAATGCTCACCCCTACTTTTGTCCTATTATTCCTAACAAATGAAGGTTTTTCTATTCGTGCTGTGTATTATAGTAAGTAATTAAGCACTTAAATATATTTTTGTCATATGATCTACATAATCAGATTACTTATGATACATATGCCCACTCCTATAATTTTTCAACAATTCAAACCGTCTATTTTTAGATATTTATTCATAGATCATCTTTACAAAAAATTAGCCAAATCAAAAATCATTTGCCTATATAACTTTGATCAAACAAATAGACAAACCAAATTTTTTTAATGAAACATTCTATTTGTTTGATAAAAGTTAGATAGACAGATGGTTTCCGATTTGATCAATTTTTTGTAAGGATGATCTATCAATAAAAATGTAAAAGAATGAACGTTTTGAATCAACACAAAACGACTCGTGTATGCCCCACAGAGGGATCCCTCATTTAACCCTAAATGAGGGATTCCTCATTGAAAAGCTTCTGTATGTATTTACGTAGAGTAAAAGCGTAATTAAGCATTCAATGTTTCACTTTACCAGTTTTTTTAACATGTGACTATGAAATTTCTCATAGCAAGGCTTATTATTAGGCTGTTACCCTATTTGAGTTTTTCCACTATTGTCAGTTATTTTGACAAGGAATTACATTACCTTTTGCAAATTCGACTCATGCCATATTGTTTGAAATTTACATGGCAACAAGTTCACCAAAGAGTTTTCTAGCAAAGTCGATTTCATATGTCATTTCAAGGTGGCTGGGTGTGTTTTATTTCCTTCATATATGTGTTCCCTATTCTAATGGCATTTACATGATGATATTTGTAAGTCTTTTACTTTTTCTATTATTTGATGATAAAGAATATTTATTCAATTTTTTCATAGGAATTCCTTTACACTATTTAACAATAGGATTTGTTTTGTATGCTTGAATTAGGGTTCTTGAGTTCTAGATTTCTTACTTAATTGTCAATCTACATCAGATTCTTATCCTTAATCAAATTTATTCATAAATTCTTTCCTTGAACTTTCAATATAGTTATGTTCTACTTCCTTTGCATAAAGTACAAGAACAGGGAAAGAACAAGTAAATTAGGCTTTTCAATTCCTTGGAATTTTCTTAAGTGTGAGAATGTGGAGTGTTGTCCCAAATTGGAAAAGTATAAGCTTGCATAATGGCTTATAAAGGTTTGGGCTTCTTCTTTAATTGCCACTTGGTTTTGGAATGAAAGTCTAAATTTATTCATGATATCAGAGCCAGATTCACCCACGTGTGTTAGGCCGAGTAGGCATCATGTTCCACATCACCCAATACTTTGTCCACATCTCGCTACACATGCGGGACACATTGAGAGTAAAGTGAAGCAAAGTCCCACATCGGGAAACAAGAGCTTATAGCATATGTGCTTATAAGGTCTTGGGCCTCTCCACTCATTGCCAATTAATTAGTATTGGAATGGATGCCGTAATTTCTTCATGGTATAAAAGCAAGTTATCCATGAGTTTGGCCCAACGGCCACGCATGCTCCCACGTCACCGAATATGAATTGTCTACGTGTTAGGGTGTTAGGCTTGAGTGACGCCACATATGCATAGGCGTATTGAGAGAAAGATCCCACATAAAAATGTGAGGCCAATTTGTTATAAGGGTCTTGGCTACTCCTCCTATTGCCAATTTGTTCATTTAACTCACAAGTGCACGAATCCAATTGAAGTATAGATGTGCAAGAGTAAGGTCGATTCCATAGAGATTTGAAAAGTAATCCTACTTACACTTGATGGAATATGCCTTCGAAAAAAAAATACGAAATTAAAACTAAAAGTTAAAAGAAAGATATATTGGAATTTGAGTTTGGAAAAAAAAGAAATTAATGCAAGGAAATTAAAGAGATTAAGTTGGAGTTTTCGAAATCATTGGATGGAAACTAGGGCTTTAACTTCATTGTAGTTAAAGCCAAGAATATCAAGAACACAGTGATCCCAACTTTGCCCTCTCTACCTAGAATGACCAAGACGACACGTTGTGCTCTTGGTCCAACATCATGTACAATGACATTTCCTCTCGTGTCTTTTGCTCCATTAACCTTTCCCGCACCAACTTCTTTGGCCTTTTCCCTTTCCTCCTTTGCTGCCACCCCATCCTCACATTTCTCTTCCTTTACAAAAATTCCATCAACTCCACCCTCCCTCCCAACCTCACCACTTGTAGTTTGGAGGGATATCGATGGTACGTAGAAGCCTCAAAAGCCTTGGGGACAGAGAATAGGATAGAGTCCATCCTTACATGAGCCTTGAATAAGTAACGTACCAAAGTGTAAGTCAGAGATACGAAAACGAGAAGGATAAAAAACAAACGCAAGATGATTATCATGGGTGAATTTCGCAATAGACAACAAGTTTGTATTAAGAGAAGGAACATGAAAAACATTACGAAGATGGAAGAGACAAGAGTTAAAAGTAATGGGTACGTACTAGTGTTAAAAATGTTAAGAGTTTCACAATTTCCAAGTTGAACGAAGGTATTACCATAGAAGGGAAAAGGTTGCTGGAAAGAGACGGTGATGCCAGTCATGTGGTGTGTAGCACCTGACTAAGGAATCCAAGTTGAGGGATTCGAATATTGAGCAAACTGAGCACACGCGAACGGTTAAGGAATAGAATCCGGTCGAGTGTACCTATATGTGGTAGTGAGTGACACCATGAGCAGTGGTAGAGCAATTCAGACACCAAGAAGATGGCGGAGGACCAAGGAGACTGTACTCAGCAGGGGGACTAGCAAGGGGATGAAACAGAGGCTACATTATGGGATATGGCGGATACCTCGAAGCATAAGAAGAAGGAGAAAAGTAAGGTGCATGATGATACTGCAGCTGCTGGGAGGACTGCCATCCACCACAACCACCATTGGTGGGGCCACGACCACCACCATGCTAATCTTGACCACAACCTAAGTTGGAATAAGGCTGAAAGCCAAGAATAGTTAACTTGAAGGGTGGAGCCATTGGGGGAGTAAGAGAGGTTGGCGAGTGGGTGAACAGAGCAGTGTGATTGGAACTGTTGTATGTTTTATTAGAGCCAAAATAAAGTGTTAAAATCAGAGCTCTAATTTACTCGCAAGTGCACAAGTTGCGAAGTAGCAAGCATGCAAATAACGAGGTCGATCCCTCAGAGAAGAGTATTGATGTGTAGATTATTACCTTAACTAATTTCAATTAAACCAAACACTACTCACACACACAATCAGGGGTTTTGAAAAGGTTTAGTAACTAATAAAAATAACGTGCAAGAAGTAGACAGAAATTAATATAATTAATGCACTAGGGTTCAGATTACACCACTAGCACACTACCTTGCATTCTTATGGAGTCCATCCAATCAATAACATGTATGTTCATAAAGTTTGACTACCAAAAGCTTTGGCTATTTCCTTTTGGTGTTATACCTTCCTTATGCATGTACTAAGAGCTTATCGGGCCTACCCTAGCAAGTTAACATACATGTTCCTAGATAAACTAGGGCAATCACCCATGCAAAAGTCATTAAGTTCTATGAAGATGTCAAACACATAGACCACCTATCCAAAACAATGTACACAGTGCAAATCTATGATCCCTTCACCCAAAGATAGGTTCTTAGGCTATCTCCCTGCTGCCTATTGAAATTATCATCCTTTCGAGCTTATTTAATTTCACAACATAATCTAGATGCATTTAACCTAAGGTGATCAGTCAAAGGTGCCACACAAATAGAATCAATTTAAACAGAGATCCAAGATTTATGAACAAACATGTATTGAAATTCAACAATCCATAAGAAAATTAGGTAGCATGACTAGGGCTTCATCCTAGCCCTAGCTGTAAGTTTAGCTAGACATACTTAACAATAAACTTAAAAGCATAATTAAAACTAAGAAAATAGAAAAGGAAAAAGGAAAGCAAGCCGTGGGCAGCAAGGCAGCAGCTCCTCTCCCTTGGGCGGCGTCGGCAAGGCCTTAGCAAGACCAAGCTTCCTCTCCTCTTGGCTGGCCGAATTCCCCTCTCTTCTCTCTCTCTAAATTCTGAATTTCTGTGCAAAAGCTAATCCCCAAATTCTGAAGTATAATGGGGTTTATATAGGGAGGCTTTCCTTGGAGAAGAGGGAAAAGGAAATCACTAAAAATCAGGTTTTGGAGGCTAGGGTTTTGCGGCAACCCTAAGGCCTTGGCCCATAAGCACATGCGGCTGCCCCTAGGGTTTTTAATCCCTTGGGCTTGCGGCACTTAAGCCCATGCTCCCTTGCGCATGCCTCTTGGGTGATCCACTTCACTCCTGGCCCAACTGACTTTATAAAAAGTGGCTCACTACTCTTTAGAAGCTTCTAGAACACTTTCCTTAATGTTTCCCAATTCCCCTACGAAATGATTTCAACTAGGGTTTTGTTTTCCTAGTTTAACTAGGATTAACCTTTCCTAGTCCCACTAGGATTTGGTTTTCCTATTTCAACTAGGATTTCTCATTTCTAGCCCTGTATGTTGATGGTTTTCCTGACTTGGCTAGGATTCCTTGTTTGAGTAGGATTTCAGCTCTCCTAGTTCCATCAGGATTTCATCAGTTTCCCTAGTTTGATTAGGAAATGTTTGAGAATGGCTGTTTTGGCTTCTTTTTCCCCATTTGCTCCAGAATACCTACAAAACACTAAAACAAAACAAAAGCACACCAAATGCCGAATCCTAGCATTCTAGGTTAAGGAGTTAGCATACGAAAGTGTGCAAAAATGCACACTTAACAGGAACCCATATCAGAAGGAGGGCGTATCAACGGTGCCTCAAAATAGAGAAGCTGAGAATGAAGATTCCAAAAAAAAGGCAACAAAAGAGAGTTGAGAAGCGCAGTGACTAGCATTTGGTAATCAGAACCCAGAACACGAAGAACAGTCGAGATCAAATCACTATTAGAGACAAGATCAATAGAGGCGAGAGAGTCAGCCAGGTGCTTGGCCTTCTGGAGATAGTTGGAGAGAGTCTTGGAGCCTTTTTCAATAGCCAGAAGCTAGAAGCGAATATTGGCAGCACTGGCAATGAAGCGTTGAGCAAAGTGCTGGAGAAGACATCTTCCACATAGCTTGAGAAATGTTGTGACAAGTTGATCCTATTGATGCCAACAGAGATAGGTTGGATTAGGAAGAGTTGGAGCATCAGTTGCAACATCAACGGCAAGAAAGAGAATAGCAGAAGGTAGGGAAGAAGAACCATCAACGTACTTCATGAAGTCATTACCAACCAAGAATGAGTGCATCTAACTAACCCAAAGTAGGTAGTTTGAATTAGTGAGACGGAAAAAGTGAGCGACGTTCGGATTGGGAAGAGAGGAAGAAGGAGTAGAAGCGCCACCAACATGATGATGAGGAAGGGCAAGAAAAAGAGAAGAGGGTTACGGGTGGGGGGGAGGGGGTGGTGGATAGAAAACCTAACGTGCTCTTGATGCCATATGAGTTTTAGTAAAATTGAGTATCTTCTTATTAACAAATAACAGTATTTTTAATAGTACGTATGATTGAGGCCCAATGACTTAGGGCAGAAGTAATGCAAAGTATTCCTAATTGTATAAGAGCTAAGACCCATCAAGAAGTATTATCTAACAGTAAGTGAACCAACGATGCATTTAACTCTAAAATAATAAGCCTAAGTGGTATGACTTTAGAAATTGAAATGTTACCCTTGTTAAAGTTTTAACTCATAAAGTAAAATTCTTGGATTATAATATAAGTATATATATATAAGAGCAACTTTGAATAGGACAGAAATCTAGTATATGTATTTGTGTAAGCACAAAAAACACACACAACCTTATTTCATCAAGAGGAAGAATATTACACAATGTACATACGATTACGACCCACATATATTACAACAGTATGTATGGTCACATACTTTTATTTTACAAGGCACTCAAAATGTAAATGAACTAGAATATTTCATTACGTGATCCTTATAGTAAGGACAAGTGAAGTAATTATCGGCCAACATCATTAGGCTTTAATGTTTGGGCTTGAGTTTGCATGCTTCTGTCGTACTCGAGAGAACCAGTTGAAATACTACTCGGACCACCAGCATCAACTTCACCACCTTTCGCATCCACAACACAAGCATTGAAATTAGGTGACCCAAGCAAGTGGTCTGCCTCTTTGGTTGATTGTTTGTAAGCCTTGTTGGCATGCTTCTCCATATCTTCAATCAATCTTTCAAGTTCCATGGATACTACTTTCATGGATGGCCTTTCCATCCCTTTTAACCTCAAACAACTTTTTGTAAGATCCGCTAGTCTTTGGACCAACATAGACTTCCCCTCCTTGACTATTTCAGCATCAAGAATTTGATCCAAACGACCCTCTTCCATCGAACAAACAAAGAAGTTTGCTAGGTTTCTCTCTGCCTCAGGCTTTTTGACAGACAATACTTGTGTGCTTGTTAGTAGCTCTGCTAGCACAACTCCAAAACTATAGACATCACTCTTTTCTGTTAGAGTGTTTGTTTGAAGATATTCAGGATCTAAGTATCCGACTGTCCCTTGCACCAAAGTTGATAATTGATCTTGATCTTCAGGTACCAATCGTGAAGCTCCAAAATCTGACACTTTGGCCGTGTAATCCTTGTCTAATAGTATGTTTGTTGATTTCACATCTCGGTGTATGATTTGCATGGTAGTAGAGTAGTGTAAGTATGCTAGTGCATCTGCAGTACCTGCAACTATATTCAATCTTTTCTCCAATGAGAGTGGTGGTCGTGTTCCATCTTTGCCCTCTTTTTTATGAATGTGATCATGAAGAGTGCCATTGTTTACGTACTCGTAAATTAACATGGGTGATCGAGTCTCCAAACAACAACCCAAAAGCCTCACCACATTTCTGTGGTTGATTTCAGAAAGAACAATCACCTCATTAACAAATTGGTTACTTTGGGCTGGGGGGGCATTAACTTTGGACTTCTTTATGGCAATTTCTGTTCCATCCAACAGTTTTCCTTTGTAAACGGTTCCATAAGCTCCTTCACCAATTTTTTCATTGAAATTGTGTGTGGCTTTCTTAAGTTCTTCTTCAGTAAAGATTCGGGCTTTGATCGCCACAGTTCCTTTGTAACTTGCCAGATGTTGTTTTAATTGTAAGCCACCATTTTGTTTAAAGTACATGTCTTTGAGTTTCAAGAACTTTCTTCTCTTCATTCCGCAATATATCCAAAAAATTATGGTAAGTAAAACAAAGAAGCTTGCAAAGACTCCTACAAAAAATAAAATCATAATGAAATTTAATTAATATAGATTAATTATTTATGAAATATTCTATATAATATCCTAGCTTTGGATTTTAGCTAGAAGTAAATTAGTTTAAAGAGAAACATAACTTGGCTTTGTTATCTAATGATTTCTTTTTGAGCTTCGAAGGTTTGAAAGGTGATATATATAGACAATAAAATGACTATATGTATTTCAATTATTTTTCTTTTTATTCACACTTGGGTTTTCCTAATAATATTTTATGCAACTTGCAATACAATCTTTTCAAGTTTTCGTTTAAAGAATAGGAAATCAGATTTCCATCCTTTGATAAGATGTAATTTTCATTATACCCGAGTATTAGATTGGCTATAACAAAACTTCCATTCTATATACTTTAATGAAACTTTTATTTTGGTCTCGTTCTTTCAATTTTGGCTATTCAATCTCATCCTTTCATTACGTTTTCAATTGAGTCTAAATAGTTAATTAAGTTTAAATTGTTGGCAGAAATATAAAATAGCAGATATGTTTTGTACATTTTAACTAACTTATGAGTGGAACTTATTTAACATGGTGACTTACGTGGCCCAATCACACTTGGATACATGTACTTTATTTTGTATTTTTTCATTTTCTTAACTATCTAAGTTTTGTCTTTTCTTTTCTTAATTATTTGATAAAGAGCATACAAAAAGAAAAATTCTAGAACTCATTTTCAATTTGACCCCAATCTTTGCTGCAGGTCCACCATCTGACCACCCACCCATTCAACTTTTTAATTGCTTTTCTTATTTTTTAAAAATATCAGACATTATTAAACATAGAAATGTCTAAAATATCCTTTATGTACCACGTCATATTCAGGTCTAAAAATAAATAGAGTTAATAGTTTGGACTTAATTACAAGCGTAATGAACAGTACAACACTGAAATTGCCAAAAGTGAAAAAATTAACAAGGACCAAAAGGAAAGTTTCATGAAAATACAAAGACCAAATAAAATGTACTTTGGCCTTTCAATTTTGGCTATAATTGAGTTATAATAAATTTTAGGTGGTAAAGTGAAAGTGGGTCAAGATTCATGTGAGTAAAGTGTTAAAGCCAAAAACGTACGTTTGGTTGCATAACTCTATGTTCAAAACAAATTTAGGCTACGGATAACACAGTTGGATGAGCAACAAAATCTGCACTCAAATTTGATCCCTTTCCTCCCAAATAAAAAGAAATTTTGGCTATGATCTTAAATAATTGTTAATTCATATGTAAATAATGCATACCCAACAAAATAATAAGCAGCTTCTTGTTGTCGTCTTTGATGCACCTGGTTCCATTCTTGCCATCCTCTGTGTAATCTTTGTTTTCTTTGTAACCTTTGTCGCATCTACAAGAATAATTTCCAGGTTCATTGTGGCACGTCGACCCAGCATCGCAGGGGTTTTTGTCATTTTGGCACTCATCAACATCTGAAAAAGAAAGGAAAAGTCATAATATCACACAGAGTATGAGATGAAATCCGAATTTTGAGCTTTCCCAGCTGCAACAACTTACTTAAGGCATGCATTAGATATGTATATATAAATAAAGAAATAAGAATATGGACCATCACCTCTGCAACCTTCTGGGAGATATGGGTTTCCTTGGTAACCTGGCAGCAGACACCGGCAAAGGTAACCATTCCGATTGGGGGGTTTGAAACACTCGCTTTTTCCTTTGCATGCATAATCCTCCCTCTTTGCAGCTACATCACAAGTGAAATTATCCCCAATTGCCCAATCAAGAACCATTGGGAGTTTCTCTTTGTTCTCCAGTTGTTTCAGGCTTGTTTTGGAGAAATTGAACTGGCCTTCTTGTACAATGAAGGCGTAGCTGCAGGGGTTAAACTCCCATATACCCCTAGTATGATTTTCGTAGCTGCCCAAATGTACAGTTTGATTGTGCAGTCTGCTGGGGATGGAAGTTTGGCAACACCCAATGCCAGAGCAAGAGGAACCACTAACGCCTTCAAGGCTGTTACAATAGGATATGCACCCAGTTACGTACCTTTCCTGGTCTGATCGGTAGCCTTCAACAAATGCATTAGTGTCACAGCCAACTGCCATGAATACGTTTTTGGTGTCGGAGATGATGAAAGGAGACCTGAACGAAGGGGCGTTAGAATCCCTTTTGTTACCCTGATTGTCATAACAATCTCGGGCTACGAACTGCCATATTTGCAACTCACCGTCCAGCAGGGATATGTTGGTAACAGGGATATTATCATGTTCACTAGCAGCCCAGCTTGCTTTTGGGGTCGACTCAGTGGAATTATTACAAACAATACCAAAGAGTTTTTTCCCCTGTGGCAGGTAACAACCATCACCTATGCCAAATGGATATGGAATTGTGAGATTACCACACTGGGTTTGGCAGTCAGGCTTGATGGCCAATTGATCAGGCAGCAGCAGCTCTTCAGCTGCTGCTAACATTAGCAAAGAGAGTAGTATGATAAGCATACCATGCAAGGCCATGAAACCACTTAATTCCTTCTATTGTTTTGGCCAAGTTTCATGAGTATAATGAAGTGGTAGTAACTTGCAATTAAGCAAGCCTGGCCTTATTTATAGGCATATTGAAAGTTCCCCTCTATTACCCATGAGTAGACCCAATTCACATGCATACTGTTCCATATCGATTAATAATTCAATAAAAATTAGATATGCAATCTACTCTCTATGGAATTATTAATCGATATGGAACAGTATGTGTGTGAATTGGGTCTATTCATGGGGCAATAGAGGGGAAATTTCTCCCTCATTATTACTCACTTGTCTATATTGTAATTTTCTAGTCCACGTAGGTCGTCCTCGTTAGTCATGATGCTGGGTTGCTTCACTATCATCATGTATCACCAAAGCAAAATAGTAACTACTTTTTGCTATTCCTATATAAATTTTTAGAGTTAATTATAATTATATACTCTGATTATACACCACTTTTCAATTTGGTATTTCAAATTTGCATTAGAATATACCTCAACTATGAAATCTAGCTAACTAAGTACCTTCATTATTCTTTTCGTAAAAAAACTGTTAACTGCTGACGTGACACACACATAAATCCTACCATTTGGCTTTAAAAGATAAATAAAAAATTAATTAACTGCTCTATAGCTAGTTTCAACTCACCCAAATTGTAAAACTCCTGCGACCCAATACCCACCTCGGCTTGGTTCAAACCTTATGCCTCTCTCCAACAATTTAATAGCCTCATCATACAACGTGTTACTGGTCTCTCTGATCCAAATGGTGTGATTTGTGTGTGCCATATCAAAAGTTAACGATTTTTTATTTATGAAATGACATAGTTGGCGATATTTGGTAGTTTAGTTACTTAAATGGAAATTTTTAAACTTAAGATACCAAGTTGAAAAATAGTGTATAATTATGATTAAACCTAATTTTTAATTGAAAACAACATAATAACTTTTTAATTTAATAGTGCATGATTGATTGTTATTAATCCAATATACCCCGTGACATTATTGATCAATTGGGTCCATTAATGGGGTAGTAGAGGGAAAATTTATTCCTCATCTTTATTCACTTGTCTGTTTATCCTAATTTTCTCAATCCACGTTTGTCACGAGATGCTGGGCCAATTCACTTTTCATCATGCATCACCAAAGTCAAAAAGTGATATCAATTCACTACTTTTGCTACATCAATTATTAATTGAAAGCTAGATGATAACTTTCTACTTACTTTAAACATTCCAGGACCCTTTTTATCCTGATATTCATTTTCTCTAATATGTTGCATGTGGATTACAGATTGGATGATATGATGACGTCAACAAAGAAGTTTGGCTGAGCTAACCTATCATGTTTCATGCATGACTTATTGATATTATTGCAACTATTTTGAAAGAAGCCAGAACCCACGTTATGCATTTTTGGGTCAACTTTGACTAGTAATTTTTTCTCACCCAATTGTCATGCTGTTAAATTGTAAAGCAGACCATTGCTGAGATAGAATCATTTCGTAATATGCATTTTTAATTCTCAATTTGATAACATAGTATGTCAGATATCTTATAAGAGATGATTTAGTTAGTGTGCATACTCCTTCAATTGTTGTTCCATAAAAGTATGAGGATTGGACCACCGAGCCGTGACTCATCAAACTATCAAATAGTTTTTGAGACCCCATCAGTTAAATAGGAACAATTGAAAAGAAAATGGAATTGAAACCCACATAATCTGTTCATAATGAGTCTTTTTGATTTTTTTTATAATCTTCTTTGTAAAAGGGGAAGAGGTTATGAGTTTAAATTTCATCGACTACAGTTAATAAAAAAAATTATACGTGAAAAATTACTTTGGAGTTGTGAGATAACCTTAAGTGACAAGACCCTCCCCGAATTCCACCCTGGAACCCGGAGTGGTCCTGCGGGCATCCAATATCAAGGAAAATCCTACCGAAATTTCGGCAGAACCTCCCCTGAAATTGGACGAACCCTTTTTCTCCACGAGACCTGCAAATGCACTTCTAAGTTCCACAGCTCCTCTACCACAACCAAAAGGGGTCTCCGACCCAATTTCAAAACCAATTGCTTAAGTTTTCACTAAGTTACCGAGTGGTACTACAAACTTTACTATAGAAAATAAAATACAAAGGAACAAATTCCTACGGCTTCACAACTCTATAATAGTGCCTCGACGTCTTTGGCTCGACCGTTCCACCGGTACAACCTGGGGGAAAAATTAAGATCACAACAAGGGTAAAGTTAATGAGTTAACTCAGTGAGTGGACATAAATCAAAATAAATATTAATAACCCTTTACTTTTAAGTTTCTTAGAATTTCGCAAACCTTCCTTGAACTCCCCCAGTTTTAAATACATTTCGTAAAATCCACTGAAAACTCTGTCTTAGAATTTCCATCTCAAAACCGTTTTGAAAAATTCTGATAAATTGATAAAACTGATCAAGCTCCCAAAATATTAAACAAGAACTGAATTTTGTATCGACCGAGAATTATTTTGTAAACTGCGTTGATAATGAAATCTCTCACCCAACCGTTACCCACCGAACCTGCCGTACATGCGCAGGGCCCACGACCTGCCGTGCGCATGCAGGGCCAATATCCTGCCGTACATGCGCAGGGCCTACGACCTGCCGTACGCATGCAGGGCCAATATCCTGCCGTACATGTGCAGAGCCAGGGTCTGTCATACACATGCAGGGCCAATATCCTGCCATACGTGCACGCAGGGCCGTCCCCAAAGGGCAAAGCATCCTGACACACGGCCCAAAGCCTATGTGTGTGCCGTGATGGGTCCCAAAGACCTATTAAAGTTGATCATCTGAAGGGTACTGCGAAGGGTGGTTTGAAAATCCTTTTCCCATAAATCTCTTTTTTGCCCATAAAAATATATAATCTTTCCAAAATTGGGAAATCATTAAGCCAAACAACTATAAAACCCTTTTCAGTAACCAAACCTTTAATATTTCAAAATGCGAGTAAACCACAAACGTTTACTTGAGAAATCCAAACCTTTCCAAAATCTAACGGCTCGAATAAATCATAACGAGAACTAGTTTCGAAACACATTAAATCTTATTTCTCTGCATTAATTCTCAATTCATACTCAAGAATCAAATAATATTTCTCAATTAATAAAACTCAATTTAAAACTCAAATATAAATACGAATTTTTTAAATCATGAAATTCGTAAAGAATTCATAAACAGAGTTTAGAAAACGAAGTCCACTCACAGAGATAGCCTAGCCTTGGTCTCCGAATGGATCGTCCTTGGACTTGGGAGTGTCGCCTAACACGATAACGGTAAGACGTTAGAATAATATTCAATTTAATAACTACAAACTAGAATTCTAGGCTTTTCGCTCTACAATCCTAAATTCAAACTATAGACCAACTTATTTTCCGTCTCGACTCAAACCGATGCCACTAGCTTATTTTTAATCCGGTAATTTCCTCAATTAACCTCCATTCTATCTAACTTGGTCGAGCGTCGTCCGGGTGTCATTTCGACAACCAAAAGTGTCCAATTTCGCCCCAAACTCACCATTTCTCCGATTTCCTTCAAACCAACTATTCTAAACCACAATTGATCGTTCCCAAAGGTGAAAATTACGCCTAATTTCAATTAAATCACCATAAACACCTTGGATTTCTAAAAATCCCGAAATGGGCGAAAGCATCAACTACCCAACTTCCAATTTCCTCAATAATTTCCCAAATTTCTCGTTCCAAACTTCAATTAGAGGTTTCTAATTACGGAAATTACCCAAAATGTCCCACAATTTGATTCAATTTCAAACACCCATGCAAAACCCGAAATTACCTTTAAACCCCCAAATTAAATCTCTCACAATTTCTCAAAATTGAACCACCAAACAATAAGGGAAAGGAAGCCCACAAGAAGAGGAGAAAAACCCACCTAAAATCAAGGAAATTGACGCCGGAATTTGGCCGGAATTTGAGGAGAGGATCGGCGGCTTTGGGGAGTTTTCCGGGCTGATTTCTTGCTGGAACGTGGCTGGCCGGCGTGGGGAAGCTTGGGGAGAGACGGTCAGCAGCTGGGGAGGTGGTTCTCGGCCGGCTCGTCGCTTGATGTCGCCGGAAATGGCTGGAGCTGGAAGCTCCAGTCGCGCGCAGGTGGGGAAGAGAAATCGGGAGAGAGAGAGGAGGGGCTGGGCTAGCTGGTGGAGCGGCTGGGGAGGCTCGTCGGCGGCTGGAGGTGTCGCCGGAGGGGGGCTGGGTCGGCCGGAATGGCTGGACGGTGCGCACAGGGGAGAGGAGAATGGAAGTCACGGGCTGGGGGGGGTCTGCGTGAGAAATAAAGGGGAGAGAGAGAGAGAGAGAGAGAGAGAGAGAGAGAGAGAGAGAGAATTCCAGAATTTTCTGGAATTCTAAAAGTCATTTTTCCCAAAATTATAAGTTTGCCCCTCCCTTTACACCTCCGTATTTCCCAAACCGTAGCTCCAAATGATGCATGCTACGTGTCTACGAATTCGTGAAGTCGAGCTCTACGCAACCATGTCAAAGTCAACTCTAAACTCCAAATAATTTAAAAAGTCAACCTTGAGCTCTTTTATCATGTTCATAACTTTTTAACCGTAACTCTAAATAACCCATGCCGCGTGTCAATGAACTCGTGAGCTCAAGATCTTCCTAACGGACCCAAGGTCAAAGCTAAAATCTTACTAGAACCAAAAGTCAACGTTGGGCCCTATTGTAGTGTACTTAAAAGGTACGGGTCGTTACACGTAGATTGGAGCTTTGGTTTGGAAGTTACAGACGTGTGAAGCTAGCGACAAACTTGTAATTTTGCAAAGTTGGTTTTTAAATAGCAAAAATTTGTTTTTTTTCTCATTTTTCTCTCTTCTCTCCTGCGCCCTCTCTTTCTCAGCCGCATCTTCCACTGGCACGTGAGGGGCGTCAGGCGACGGCTGAGGCTGGGTCTTGGCTTGCCAAGCTCGCCTCCCTCTCCTCCTCCTTCCTATGGTTGTGGTTCTCCCTAAAACAACCCGGATTGAGAAACACACCTTGCGCATAATGGGTGTTGCCGGCTCGATCTCTCTTTTTCAGCGATGACGTGACCTTCTACCAGTCCAGACTTCTTCTCCTCATCGAGCCCGTCATGGTGGTGCCCTCCGATTATCCATTGGAGCTCGTATAGAGGCGGATCAATGGTGGGAAGACTGGCAGCTTCTCCGGCTGATTTTATCCTTTTCCTGCAACTTTTGGTTGTCGACCCAGGGTGACCACCATGAACCACCGCGGGTCTTGCCACGTGTTGTGGTGCCAATGACCCAATTTCCTAGTTTTTGGCCTCTGGCTAGTCACCCGAGCCTGTACTCGGCTCGAGAACTTCTATTCCCGATGTCGTTATGCTTCCAAATTGGAGAATTCGAGCGAAGACGCTGCAAAGGGCATTTTGGTCCTTTCCCTTGGGTACACTGACAGGACCCTCCCTGAATTCCACCCTGGAACTCAGAGTGATCCTGCGGGCATCCAATATCAAGGAAAATCCTACCGAAATTTTGGCAGAACCTCCCCTGAAATTGGACGAACCCTTTTCTCCACGAGACCTGCAATTGCACTTCTAAGCTTCACAGCTCCTCTACCACAATCAAAAGGGTCTCCGACCCAAATTTCAAAACCAATTACTTAAGTTTCAATAGGTTATCAGAGCCG
>QANT01003913.1:0-69892 GCA_003254885.1 Purshia tridentata | reverse complement strand
CAGTTAGGCACGTGCCCGAGGGTCGGGGCGTGTCATTATCGCCTATATGATCTAACCACCCAGAAAATTTTCACTTCTCGCGATGTAATTTTTCATGAGCACATCTTTCCCTACACTTCTTAACCATTGACGGACCAAACTGATTTACCTATTTTGCCTATCATTCATTCTCCACACTTTCCACATGACCACACCAGTCCACATGACCATACCAACCCCAATGACATTCCCAGCCCATTCGCCCAAGACACGCCTTCTCCACCTGATACCACAACAACCTCACCTCACATTTTCCTTCCACTTGATCCACGCCCGGATACCCTTATCGACCCCCCCACTAATCCCTCCCCTTCCCCCTCTTCTATTGTGGTGGCTACCGACGTCCTTCTTCCGTCGTCTCCACTTCTCCCTCGCCAATCCACTCGGTTTACCTGTCCCCGTGCTCATTTTAAGGATTATTTGGCCCATCACGCTACCTTGCTCACGCTTTTAGCTTCCTCTTGCTCCATGTCCAGCACTCGGTATCCATTACACCAATATGTCTCCACTCTCAACTCTCTTCTGGATATCGTTCTTTTATTTCCCATTTGATGGAGCCAGCTACTTACGAACAGGCTCATCACGACTCCCGTTGGGTTGCGGCAATGCAAGCAAAGATTACTGCTCTTGAGGACATCCAAACCTGGAGTTTGGTCCCTCTTCCGCCCGGTCATTGTCCAATTGGTTGCAAATGGGTCTTCAAACTCAAATTTCAATCTAATGGTACTCTTAAAAGATATAAGGCCTGGCTCATTGCTAAGGGCTTCACCCAACGTGAAGTTATTGACTACAAAGAGACATTCGCTCCTGTTGCCAAACTTATCACAGTGCGTTGCTTATTGACTGTCGCTGCTGTTCGGTCTTGGCCCTTACACCAGATGGACATCCAAAACGCCTTTCTCCATAGCGATTTACAAGAAAAGGTGTATATGTTGCCACCTTTGGGTTATAGTCGATAGGGGGAGAA
Organism: Purshia tridentata; assembly: GCA_003254885.1. Taxonomy (NCBI): domain Eukaryota; kingdom Viridiplantae; phylum Streptophyta; class Magnoliopsida; order Rosales; family Rosaceae; genus Purshia; species Purshia tridentata. Next base: position 68,886 of record QANT01003913.1, on the reverse strand, counting down.
TGTTGTGTGTCGACTCCATAAATCCTTGTATGGTCTCAAACAAGCATCAAGAAGTTGGTTTCGGGAATTTTCCTCAGCTATTTGTGGCATTGGAATCTGTCAATCTAAGGCAGATTACTCCCTATTTACTCAAGTCAAAGGTGCTTCTCTCACTATTATATTGTTATATGTTGATGATATGGTCATTACAGGGAAAAATGAAGCTAAAATCACCAATCTCAAGACATTCCTCAACAGCAGATTTCAAATTAAAGACCTTGGACCATTGAAATATTTTCTTGGTGTCGAGGTTGCACATTCCAAAGCAGGAGTCACGATTTGCCAAAGAAAATATACGCTGGACGTATTGGAGGAGGCTGGTTTACTTGGTGCAAAACCTAAGAAGGTTCCAATGGACGCTGAGCTTGTCTTAACACCCACAGGCAGTGCTTCGCTTCATGAACCTACTCGATATAGACGTTTGGTTAGAAAATTAATTTATCTGACTATCACAAGGCCGGAGATTGCGTACACAGTCAACACCTTGAGTCAATTTATGCAAGACCCTCAACGACACCATCTTGATGCCGCATATAAGCTTCTTCGATATCTTAAAGTGGCTCCTGGACAAGGTCTGTTGTTTTCCTCATATAGTGACTTACAGTTAACTGGTTATTGTGACGCTGACTGGGCACGTTGTCCCATTACACGTCAATCAGTGACCAGTTATTGCATCTTTCTCTTCAAATCACTAGTGTCCTGGAAGAGCAAAAAGCAAGTCATAGTAGCTCGTTCATCTGCAGAAGCAGAGTATCGGTCTGTGGCCTCTGCTACTTGTGAATTAAGCTGGTTGCGTTACTTATTAGAAGATTTTCGTGTTAAGCACTCCCAACCAACAAGGCTATTTTGTAACAATCAAGCCGCCTTATATATTGCTGTAAATCCTGTATACCATGAGCGCACCAAGCACATTGAGATTGATTGTCACACAGTACGTGAGCGAATTCAAAAAGGAGAGATCCAGATTGCTCACATACGAACAGGTGAACAAGTCATTGGCATGTTTACTAAAGCACTACGCACACCTATTTTCTTCTCGCATATAGGCAAGTTGGGTGTAATTGACATCCACACTCCAACTTGAAGGGGAGTGTTAAAGGAAAGAAATCTGTGATTGTTCATTTGTGCTTAATTCAAGCAACTAGCGTTTTGGCAACTCTCAGGTAGAGTAATTGTAGGATGTAAACTTAATTAGCTTGATTGTAGCCTATGTTTACTCTAGGTACCTTGTAGCTTCTGTATAAATCAGCCTCTGTGTATTGCCTTTTGATATCGATGAAATATATGAGTTCACAATTTCTCAACCCCATTGTCCCTATTGTGTATCTGCCCCTGCATATAGCCAAGGAGTTAAATTTCCGTATCCGTAGAAATTTCGATGGAAATTTTGAAAAATTTTAAATTTTGACAGAAGTTAAATGGAAATGACGAAAATTGCTATTAAAAAACAGAAATGTTAAATGAAACTTTACCATATATTTATTTAAATATTGAAGAAAATAAATCATATAGTAGATTTCATGTGATATAAAGTGTTTATAATGCGCACTGGAGATAAATACAGTTAAATAAAATTAGTATAATTAATAAATAAAATTAGTATATTATTTATAGAGTACTTTATTAATAAGCTACAACTTATTATATTTTTTTGTTATAAACCAAAACTTTAAATATATTTATTTTTAAGCCACAACAAATATAATTCTTTATTAACAAGCCACAAAATACCATTTTAAGCACAAAAAAAAAATTTCAGCTATAAAAATATAAAAATAAAAAACAAAAAATTCCTAAAAAAATAAATTAAGTAAAGTGTAATTCTACGAAATTTATAAAGCGTAACTCTCAACATATGACATTAGAAAAAAAAAAAANAAAAAAAAAAAAAAAAAAAAAAACCAAAGTGTAACTCAATAAAAACTCAAAACTAAATCTTAACTCAATAAGAATTACACTTTAGAAATAAAAAAGTTACACTTTACTGTAGATATTAGTTTCTTTTTTTAATTAGTTTCTTTTTTTAATTTTAAACTGTATTTATTCTAAAAAGTACAAACTATGGTTAATTTCTAAGCGATGTGGCAGATGCACAAAATTTGTTCTAATATATATATACATTTCCTTTTAATTAATTGTAATAATCATCTTCAAAAAGTAATGAATAATGGCTTCAAAATAAAAGAATGACAAAATAATGGCTTGAAACTAATAATAATAAAAACGATGGCTTAAGACTAAATAAGGAGGTTAGTTGTGGCTTAAGAATAGTTTAAACTTATTTAAGGGGGGTGTAGTGTATATAGATTTATAAAGACTTTTATAGACTTTTTTCAAGTTGTAGACTTTTGCAGAATTTATAGATTTTTATAGAGTTCTACAGAGTTTTACAGAGTCTATAGAAATCCTTATAAATCCGCAGAGAATAGGTCGGATTTATAATAACTTTGAAATATTTTACAGAGTCTATAGAAATCCTTATAAATCCGCAAAGAATAGGTCAGATTTATAATGACTTTGAAATACACATAAAAGTCTTCCAAAGTCTTTAGAAATCCATCATTAAATGAAGTCTATAAAAGTCTATGACTTTTTGAATACACATAGATTTTTATGGACTTTTTAAAAGTCATTAAAAGTCTTAATTGAATACTATATGACTTTTATAGACTCCTTAACATTTTTAATTGAATACATATAGATTTTTATCGACTTTTTAAAAATTTTTAAAAGTTTTAATTGAATACCATATGACTTTTAAACTCTATAAAAGTCTTTTAAAATTCATATACAATACACCCCACTTAATGTTGATATCGTGTCAATATATTTCTTCATGTTTCTATATCTTCAGCTTCCCAATGTTCATATATATTTGTTCTTCAATTGTATATATTTAGCCACTCTTCGAAAGCGCAATTAAAAATCAACCACCATTCCCATAAGTGAAATCATGAATAATGGTGTAATACTAGGAAAAGTAGTACGGTGAAGTTACCACGGCCATCAATTACAACAAATCATTAAATTTTATTTCCCATCTTAGTCACCATCCAAATTTTCCACAAGACAAACAAGTATTCTATGAACTCTCAATAGAGTCAAATAAAAAATACTTCTCGCCATGAAATTTGATGCCCTCTATCCTACCACTCAACTACTACACAATTTTTACCTTAATTATGTATCCCCCATCTACTCTCTATAAATTACCCTTTCCAAATCACGCCTATTACATTACATATATCATACATGTTACAAAGGGATCTGCTATATCATCTTATACATCACCTTGCATCATCTTATAAGTAGTATGAGGGATCTTGAAATCCAAATGTTCAAGCTGGTGAAGATCTACAGCTTACTACCAATGACTGCAGCATGTCTCCAACTATCGTTTGTTGGTGATGACACAAATAAGCTTTTAAGGAGCATGCATATAATTGTACAATATTGTTGAGTACTATACACATCCCTGATCAGTCATGGCCTGAGCTAGAGTCAGAAAAGCAGAAATGACTGCTCCATGTACCAAAGACCTGTCAAGCACGTAAAACAACATGTTACTAAAAGAACCTGATCTTTCGGGACTCGGGAGCAATACAATGCAAACCATAAGATCACTCTTAAGTACTAACAAGATAGAATAATAACAAACCAGTGCTCTTCGCTGTGTTAAAGAAAATTTTAGATAGTCAACCAAAAAAGCACCAAGCACTATATTCACAGCAGTAAGACTACTTGATAAAGGTATCAGCTTATTAGTGCAAAAGGGAAGCTTAATACTTGTGATTTGCTTCAAACAAGAAGGCCAAATGCATGCCTCTCTCCTCATTGGTGCATCATGTGTAGAGGAAGTGCAGAGAGTAGGGATTATGTCCAGATACATTGTCCAGTAGCTTTTAGTTTATAGCTGAAACTGTTTAGGGAAGCAGAAGTTGGGAAGGCAGTGATGGGTGTTTCTCTTCACTTGGAGGAAAGAAAACTAAAGTGCTTTGGAGGTGTAGTGTTTTGGCTTATTTGGATGGAAACGAAAAGAGAAAAAGATTATTTGAAGATTATAGAGGGTTGGAGGTGGAGGAATTGTGGGATAAACTTCGGTAGTGCTCAGCTCTTTGGGCTTCTGTATCAGGGGAATCTAGAGATGTGTTTTGGTCACATATTTTATGAGATTGGAGGGCAGCTATTCATTAATTGAGTTATGTGTTTTGCTTTGATGGGAAACTGGGTATCTTCTTATTGTATCTATATAGTAAAACATTGACCACAACCATTAATTACAAGAGCAAAAGACAGATGTCAATATCATAAAGCACTTACTCAGGACTTTCTTTCTGGTAACCAAAGTCAGTCGCGGCTTTGAGGGTTCTCTGGTAAGTCTGTTTCATTGCTTCCTGAGAGTTATGATGTAAATGGTAATCAGAAATCATAACCAAATATACCAGCTCAAGACCTTCAAGCACACTTTAAGTCGAACACTGAAAGGGGCGTTCACAATTTAGCTTTTCTATACTACAAGCAGTCTTAGATTTTGCTGTTCCTCAAAACTCCAATATATGAGCAAAGGAAATTAATGCTTGGCACTTCCAGTTGCAAAAGTTATACAAAGAAGATAAATATACAGAGCTTCACCTGTAACTTAGTTTCAAAGTCCTCAGGTGACCAGTTCACTGAATTACACTCGTGGTTTAATTCAAATTCTCCAGCAACCACCTGCAACCAAGCATACAGCAGATATAAATTGAAAGGGGGAAGAGGAGTGAATATATTAATATAATTACTTCATGCTGGTTCATCAAATGCCTGAACAAAGATAATTAATTTTACTTGCCAGATATTTTCTCAAAGCCACTTCGATAAAACCTGGTTTTAGCAGGTTATAGATCTTGAACCTGGAGAAGTTTGAGCATCCAAGCCAAAACTAATTGACAATGGGTGGACAGGCCAAGGATTTTAATATTGAGATGCAAGGCTCAGAATCGCTGATGTGAAATTTTCATATTCTCAAGTCTCAACACTCCCCCTCACTCAGCCAAACATGTGGATCAGTTAAATTGGGTAACATTAGGCACATATGGCCAATTTAGACCTGACCCATGGATGACTTGTCCGCTTTGACACCATATTGAGTTAGAGCTTCAACCCAAAACCAACTAGTAATAGGTGGAGAGTCCAAGATTTTATATATTGAGAAAGAAGGCTTAGAATATATGTTATGGGATCTTTATATACTCAACAAAGCCTTTGATGTTGAATGGTGATCTCATGGGCTGCTGAATTTCATATTATTTTATAGATAAACAAGCTCAGCTTGAATTTAGCCTAAACTTGGACCAAATCATGATATGCAGAACAATTTTTCAAGTATAAATTTCATAATAGCATTGTTCAAGCACATGTTAAAAAGCATATCTATCGAGCATGAATTTGAAAGATAACAATCGTACCCCACCAGCACCAGCAGCCACTGCAGGAGCAATTAGGACATTAGCTTTTCTCAAAACATCAACAGCGTCAGGTGTACAGGGCATGTTTGAACCTAGATACAAAATAAGAATGATAATAATGACGCTACATAGTTAACATTAGAGAATATGAAAAAAATGAGAAGAAATAAAAAAGCAATTATGAATGTTACCAGTCAATCAGTAATTACTACCTTCTACTAGTATACGACAACCTGAATTAACCAGATTAATGGCATCCGACTGATCAATTTCATTGTGGGTAGCACAAGGAAATGCAACATCACACCTTTCACTCCAAGGTTTTGATTCATCATAATACTTAGATCGAGCATACGTCTTTGAGTAGTCTCTGCAGATGCCACATGTAAAACCAATAAAACCTGAGAGAAAATATAGGGAGCAATTTGGTAAACAGATGCAAAACAGACAGCGGTAAACAGACCTCAAACTTCTTTGTTGAGATTTGATCTCTCTCAGCAATGATATTTTCATGTAATCAAATCCTTCCTCATCCACCAAATAACCCTTTGAATCTGCACAGTAATTTTGTTTATGAAATGCATGTACTTACCGACAGCACTAAATTTTACTTTAAATATAATACCTCTTTTCCGGTTTTCTACACTTAATATCAATCAATCAGGCCAAAGATCATTATGATGAAATTGTAGGCACAATTCAGTAATCTAGTAGGAATCTTAATAAAACTTTCCATCTCATGATAATTCAAGTAGTTCAAAAATACTTGTCGAAAAAATACCAGAAACTGTAATGGGAAGAGCACCATATGCGATAAGCTTCTCCAAAACATGCAATGCAATCTTTCCAGAACCGCTTACAACACATCTGGAGGGAAATTCATAGAAAAATATTTTCAAAATAATAGATTTACAAGACCTTGAAACAGCCACAAATTATACATTTTTAATCTCTCTCTCTCTCTCTCTCTCTCTCTCTCTCTGTCACACACACACACACACACACATGAATAGATACATATGTTCACGCAGATCTGCATGCTTTACATCATTTTAACAAAATTAAGCATACAACATTCCTACATTCACGTGAAGTTTAAAAATTAGAAGTTATGTTAAACATAAGGGTTCGGAGATAAGGCTACCTAAACAGAAAGAGCTCATATGTGCTGTTCGAAGTCAATATCCTAGAGTGGTACTATACTATGTTATTGACTATCAGAATGCTGAGAAAACTTAAGAAGCTCTCAAAGTCAAGTAAGGCACCTTAATCCTTTAAAATCTTTATTCAGGTCTGCAAGTAGGAGTTGTGCAAAGAAAACCTGCAGAGGCATGGGGACTTTGTTAACTTCGAAGGAAATCAAGATAAGACATACATAGGGAACTTATAACACCCACAACAATTACAGACATCTAGTAAGGAAGCGAATATATAATTCTCACATACAGACATCTAGTAAGGTTGAGAATAATGATTCTCACATACAGACATAAGAATCCCTCCCCCCGCCTCTCCCACCCCACAAAAAGAAAAAAGGAACAGCACCCACAGACAAGCATAGGAGAGTTGTGAAATTAGTTACCAGCCCATATCCAGTAGCTTCAGTCCGAAGGCTAGAGCCAGACCAAAATATCCTTGGCCCTGTAAAGCTTCCCTGCTTAAGGCATACATATGAAAACATAAGAACATATTACTTTACTTTCTTTCATTATAAACACATTAAGAAACTAGACTTCTGCATGAACAGAAAAGAACAATAGATTGATAGATGAATATTTTAAAACGAAGCAGAAACTAAAAAACAGAGATTCTCTATCTCACACAAGACTATCAAACAAGCCCTAACGCACAGATACCTTTCCAGTCTAAATAACTAGCTGCATTTCAACAATAAGCACCCTCACAAACTTCACCCTTTATATCCTTCCCAATTCATTGGCCTTACCTTTTCTGGGAGTTGCTAGAGAAAAAATTACATAAACATTGTGTCTATGGATAAAAATGAGAACTTCATTTCTTCCTTCTAATGCAACTAACACACTCTTCATGGATGATGAATCATCATGTTACACGTGCCTCTCAGGTTCCCCCCCCCAAAAACAAAGTCCAGCACCCTCTCCACCAACCCAGCAACCACCTTCCTCAACTTCAAGATGCACCACACAGGCTACCTAGAAGACTAATATACATCAGGAGGCAATGGGCTTGTTGGTTCATTAGTTATACAAATCTTTAAATATACATATATATATATATATATATATGTTGCACAATGTTCCTTCTTTATCTGCCCATCACAATAGACCAAACTTTCACTATATTATTCTCATGCCCACACTCACTAGGACATTATCTTTGGGCCAATTAACATTGAATGTAAGCAGCTGGAAATAATGACATATTAACAATGCAATCACTTGAACCCCCAGACCACCCCACCTCAAAACAAATACTCAAAGCACCCTCCCCATTTGAAGCTTTCCTGAATGGACTTTTCTTGCTTCTTCCATCAGTCAAGGGAACTGGTAGGAGACACAGTGAAGGTGGTGGACAGGGGAAAACAAGTTCCTTATTTTGGAGATAAGTTTATTTAGTCCCAACCTTGAACACACCATGGGAGTATGCGGGGGAAAAAAATTAAACACTTGAAGCAATTGCTCATATAATAAGAGAATAGAAAATGATGAAGATTATGGAAATACTTTAATATTTTATTTTAATTTCAGGATTTTTATAGTATGCAGGGCTTGAATATTGAAATAATATTATAGATAGAAACCCCTAGCTTCCCCCTCTTGTTCTTCTTCTCTCTCCTAGTCCCCTTCCTCTCCTTTCCTGTTTCTTTCTCCCACCTCCTCTCTTCTCTTTCTCTCTTCTATTTCCCTAATCCCTATGATCCTACATCAAAAAAAGCAAATTCATAAATGGCATCTAGGTAACAATTTATATCCACAAAAAGGCAAGAAGAAGATAAATTCAGAAATAGCTTGTTACCAGTGTTTCTGGTACCTGAAAATGACCAGCTAGACGTCTATATTGTCCGAAAAGATATCCCATTTCCCGAGTACCAACACCCATCTCCTCTGAAGGAAGGTCCTAAAGTGTGTACAGCATTAAACCAGACATGAAGTATAAAGCATTGAAATTCCAAATATAGAATGAAATAGATATTATGGAATGAAATCTTCCCCAAGTTACCTTGTCAATACCCAAATAGCGATAGATCTCATTCATAAAACTTTGGCAAAAACGCATAATCTGCCAGCTTATAAAACAATCATTCAGAATTTCGGAGAAAGCAAAAAACTAAAGACCATTTAATAGCATGAAGATTTTACCTCATTATCACTTTTTCCCTTTGGATCAAAATCACTTCCACCCGCAGCCCCTCCAATTTTGTACGGTGATAAGGCATTCTTTAAAGTCTGTAGAGAATGGAAATAACACAATGTACAGCAGTCACAAGACTTTAGTCACTTCCAAATGCCAATGTGAAGGTCTTAACCACGTCACAGTTCTTAGCATTCTTACCAATCACTCAGTTACAAAAATCAACAGTGGGGAATGAAGAGAAAAATTGGCAAAATTTTGAGACATACTTTGACACTAAACTACAGATGATAAGTCAAGTAGTCAACTAACAAGAGTTCCGAAAACAACCAATACCTGTTCAAATGCAAGAAACTTGGCAATACTCAAGTTCATAGTAGGATGAAATCGGAAACCACCCCTACATGGACCCAAGGCCTGGTTAAATTGTACCCGGAAGCCTCGGTTAACATGTGTCTCACCTCTATCATCCACCCATGGAACTCGGAAAACGATCATACGCTCAGGTTCTAATAAGCGCTCCATGATGTTTACATAACTGAAACATTTTAGAGCCACACATAAGATTTTACATAAACCCGAAACAGACTTCTTCTTTTTTTTTCTTTAAATAGGATGCGCAGAATAAATACTCCAATCCTTAGGCAACTCACTGAGAATTTTTTGCAATCACTCTTTCTAAAGCATGCACTACTTCTTGCACTGATTGTATGAAGTCAACCTCATGAGGATCCCTTTTCAGTGCAGCTTCAACGATTGATCCAGCCGTTTTTGACATAAGAGCTACATTTTAAAAAGTATTTCCAAAGACAAACCAAAAGAAAAAACAATTACATGAAAATAAACTCAGCAATTATTCTTTCAATCGTGAGTAAGGTGTTAAAATATGTGCTATCAATATATTAAAGGTAATCATATAATTCAAGTCATTCATCCAAGTTTTCGGGTAGAAAACATGAAAATAATCTAAAATTCTCTATATGGTGGCAAAAGTTTGAGGTGTAAAGTAATGCGTATCTTATAATCGCCCTTATAACTTAGAAAATTGCAGGATATAAAAGTTCACAGTAACCAAAGTTTTCACTTAGCAACCAGTTCAAAATTTGAATAGCCCATATGACTTAACCTCAAGAATATATTTTCTATAAAAATGAAACCAACAACCACAAAAATATTAATGCAGAATTTAGGTGCATATGGTGATCATTTGAAACTTTCAAAGCATGCCCAACAAAAAAGGCAGAATGTGCTAACCTTTGACATAAATGGGTTTGTCAACAATAATCTTATCCTTGGAGGCCATTTGAAGGCGAAGTGCCTCTTTGTGAAGCAAACTATTGTTATGTTCCTCGAGTGCACTCATCTGCATATTCCGGCTCCCCTCATTTCCATAGGGGTTTCTTCTATGCTTCCTACCGTACTCTCTACATACAGAGCAAAATATCCTAGCCGTCCCTTCCTTGACATCAACATAAGCCCATTTGTAGGTATCAGCCCATTCCTCTCTCCATCTTTTCACAACCTTTTTCTTCCTTTTTGCTGGTTGGGTCTTTGACATATCTTGATCATCACTGGGGAGTTGAGAAACCATTACCATATTTTTGCTCTCGTCATGGTCCTCAACAGAAGGTTCTCGTGGTGGGCCACCAATGAGGGGGGTGTTAGCAAATGAAGGATCATCATCCCCAGCTCCAATTTCTAAATCAATCTCTTCTCCAAGCTCCCGAACCACTAAGTGATGCCTCTGTGCCTGCTGAATCAAGTTCATATCATCCATCATGGAATTCATCCCTATTCCACTGACCGGTAGCAACATTCAGCATGACAGTCTTAGCCAAAACCTACAATCCTGCACTAACCGTTTGTTAACATGGAGAAATTTATTGACTCCTTTCACAACATTGTCTTAAATTTATAAATTGGAAAATAAACTCATGAGAGCTTGATAACAAAATAAACAAATAAAAATAATCTAATACATTTAATTAATCGGGAACCTCCAACGTAGCAAGAGTTATGACACTAGTAGCCACCAAGTTAATATCCTTTATCATAAGATATGAATCAATATACAGCATGAAATCTTGTATTTATATTCTTCAATTATCCTATATTATCTTACGTCCAATATAAGAGTATATGTTTACAAATCTAAGACAAATATATTCTACTGTAAAAGCACCTTACCCTTCAGATTAGTCAAACACTAATTGATTTTTAAATAAAAAATAGAAACAAAAATAGCCTGCAACAAAGATATGAATTCAATGCCTACCTGTGCACATGAAAATGCAAAACCCCAGAGACTTCATTGTTAGTTTAGCTGAATACTTAGCTTCTCATACCATTTAGAATTTGCACCACGTAAAAATCCTTTGCATTGCCAAATCATTTTGTAAATCCTACAATTCCACTATTTAGGAATGGAAAAACTCTGCTCCACTCAGGCTTGGCCCTGAGCAGATATGGGGCTGACAATCTGCACAGGGCCCATCAAATTTAAGGGAATACAACTCAACATATAAGCCCAAGTTTTATTTATTTTTACATGTAAACCCAATTTGTTTTACTACCGGCCACAAGTTTCAATGTCAGCTAAAGTGGCCACTTATTTTTTTTGGCCACCACTTATTTTTACTCTTGAAAGTACCATAATACTCATAGCAAGATTCATGCTGGCCATCTAAGCAGTGCCACTAACAAAAGAAACTGTCGCAGGGTTTTCGGCTTTAATTTATATAAAAACTAATTGCTTACCTTAATTTGGCTTTAAAATTTCAATAAATGCAAAAAGCATTCAGTTGTACATAAAGGGAAGGGCCTTTTCCATATAGCAAAGTTTTTTTTCCAGACCAAAAGGAGAAAAAAAAAAGAAAAGAAAAAAAAAGAGCCACTTAGACTCTCTCTCTATCTACAAATTTAAGACACACTCTATATATCTCTCTCTCACACGTCATCCACAGTTTATAACTAAGCTATTTTCTTTTCAAATGTTTATACTTAAGCTATTAATCTGGATATGCATGGAACTTCTTAAAGCAGCATCCTTCACCAATGACAGATTATGAAGTTAAAAATTCATCACTTTCTTTAGAGCTGGAGCTAGATTATGATGCAATGTGGCATATGAAAATGTAATCAAGTTGCAATAAATTCAAGAACAAAAAAAAATTTGTCTTTGATGTGTTTATAATTTATGTTACAAATTTGCTACAGTGAATGAGCACACGTCCTCGATAAGAAATTGAGCTATATAATGACTGCCATTGGTGAAAGGCGTAGCCTAATTAATTCATAGTCAAATCCTCAACAAGTCCATGCCTTAAACGGAAAGTGAGCCGTTAAAAAAACCCTCCTTTCAGTCATTGCACAAGGCCCCATAAATATCAGGACCGGCCCTGACTCCACGGAGCCTAATACAAGAAGGTGGCATAATTTATAGAACAGTTATGACTTCCTAGAATCCGAAACACCAATTATCAACTTCAGTTTTCTCAGTCATCCTAAAAAACTCTCTAAAACCCAGATAAAGTAACTACCCATTGAGAATTAACCATGCAATTATGCCTAAAATAAAACCAAACATACCTAAAATACAAAAGTATTCATGAATCACACGTTCTTACACAATAATCAAGAAACCCCCGAACAGAAATGGAAGAATATTTCATTTATAAATTCTACCCAGATGTTATTTTTCAAAATTCAATAACACCCACAAGCTAATTGCCAATCATAAGGATACCCACAAATTAGAAATGAAAAAATTCATCAAGTACCGTGAGAATATAGCAGAAAAAAAAAGATGAACTTGAACGTTTCAAGTTGCAGGCTTCTTGACCACCGTGTTCTTCTCCAAAAAAATGAAAACTTTTTGCAAACAGTGGTGGTAATTCTTGAAGGGGACTCTGAGAGTGAGACCAACGTGAGGACAGTCAGGCTCGTCTTGGATCAGAGTCTTCAACGAAAGAGACTATAAGGTGTACAAAGTACCAAGAGTATACGAGGAAAAAGGGCAGAGCTTTTATATTTTGGCTGTACAGAGACTACGAGTGCCCCGGTGGGGTGAATTGCTTGCAACTGCAATTACTCTTGTGCCAAATTTTATTGTCGCAGGAATAGAAATAGAAAATAGTTACATGGACTCGGGGCCGCGCGTGAAACACGCTCCACTTAATAATTATCTGTTTCTTCTTTTGTTTTTCGGACAACCAAACTTAGAAAGACATTATGAAATGAATTACTTTGCTTTGCTTTGCTTCCAAATTTAAGTTATATCATTTAAAAATTAATGGTGTATTTTGATGATGAAGTTTAAAAGTATAATGAAATTTCAAAAATGACGGATTCTAAACATGTGAAATTAAAATTTTTCTAATATATAGCATCTATTGTGTCGAGTGGGAAGAAATTTAAATATAATATATGTAATAGAGGTGATGTTGATTATGGTGATCATGGAAACGAAGCTGATGGAGAAGAAGTAGTAGCAAGTGGAGGCGACAATGATAATGTGGGCAAGAGTAGTGGCGATGATGGTAAAGACAATAAAGCTGATGACTGTTGAGAGAGATCTTATGTTGAAAATGGAAAGCTTTGTATAATAGCTTATAAGGATTTAGATTACCATAAAGAAATTTAAGCTTCAATGCTAAAATCAATTGAAAATGAAGAAGTAGCCTAAACCCTTATCACTATGCAAAGCGTCACATTTTTATTGTGGAATCTATGTCAAGTCTTAACATACTCTCGCACGTGTAACATCGTTCAAGCCTAGCATGTGAACAATTCATATTATGTAACGTGAGAGCACGCGTGGCCGTTGGATGCATCACGTGTATAGCCTGCTTTGATACCATGAAGAAATTTAGGCATTCATATAAAAATCAATTGGCAATGGAAATAATAGCTCAAACCTTTATAAGTCACTATGCAAGGCCTCATATTTTCAATGTGAGATCTCTCTCAACAATGACAACTAATAAAAACTATTTCTTGACTACCAATTCTGACATTTCCAAATACTTTAATGAGAATTATTCATTCATATTCCCCTGAAATGAAGAAGAGTATAACATTTTCAAATAATTCATCCCACAAACCACACGGCCTGAAAGTTAATTTGATTTGAAATGCAATGGAAGTAGTGTAACCAAAACCTTGTTTAAAAGTCCGTGTAGAAAGCTGACAAACTAAATAAAGTTCAAGCTCCATCCTTTTCAGCTGTTCAAGCTCAAAGTGGTCATCCTTGTTCCATAAATTCTTACATCTTAATGCCAAAAGAGTGGCTTTCTGTCAAAACTTTTTTGCAACTGTTTATGCGCCAATTTCAACATAGGGCTAGTGAGTTTAGTGGGGTGGTATATGCAGAAAATATGTTTTAATGTTTATCCTCTAGATTCACACAAGTATATATTCGTTTTCAATTGCTGGTATTTCTAATTAGAGGTAGAGAGAGAGAGAGGGAAATGAGAGAATAGTGAAACAATAGATGCTAATAGGTGGGAGAAAATGAATACGGAATGATTCATAAAATGAAAACACAAATCTAAAAATAAGGAACGGTATGGATTTCATAGTAGGAAGATATCCACATGAATTTTATCAATAATTTTGTCTTATTTGATTATCAAAGCATCAGGAACTGTATGTATGATATACAAATAATTTATGCACATAAATATTAGAAGCACAACATCAAGAAGCCCAATAAGCACTCATAGGCCGAACTCCGAAGTAGGTCAGGCATAAAAAAAAAACAAAAAGCCTGACCTAGGAGCAAAAGGAATATACAGACTTAAAATGTACATTCACGGGTACACCAGCAAGGCCAAAACCTACGGACACGATCTCAATTCTCAAGATGGGAATTTGACTTCAACAAGAACATTGTGTTGTACTTTCATCATCTGTCTTCCTTTTTCATCATCATCTCTTCCTAATGATCCTCAGGTGTGAAGGGAGAGGTTTGAATTTCTTGTGAATGAGGGTGCATAAGATTCCAATTTCCCTCTTCAATCCTTCATGTCTGAGACTGCATAGTCTTTAATCCTTTGCTTAAGGTGCTACAAGAAGATGGAGAAAAAAATTTGTAAAAGAAAATAACTATAAAAAAAAAAAAAGGGTTAAGAACAAAAGAACTAATTCCAGCTACATAGTGGCAATAATTAAAAAATGGAGGACAATACAGTTAGGATGAATCACCTTCAATTCTTCATGAAGCACCACAAATATTTTCTTCAGCCTCTTATGTCTCTGCAAGTGACATTATTAATTGAGTCAAATCAAAAAGCACAAAATAATATAAGCTATTAGATGAATAAAGAATAATTAAAAATTGTTAGGTTTAATGTTATGTTTGGAGAAAAAAAATAGTATAGTAAATACTCCAGAAAAATAGTATCTAAGATAATATAGTATTTATACACATATTTAAAAATATAGTTACCAGCAACACATCACTTGCGATACAATATGAGCTATTTATATATGACCACAGACTTGCTCAAATGTATCCTTATTCATCAAATAAAGGATTATTCCAACCTACAGTAAAAAATAACTGTATTAACTTTCTTAATTCTTCAATTGTTTTACTTTTCCAAGCACTGCAATGGAGACTGAGTACGTCTTATATGCCCTCAAATCATTAACATTCATGAAAATCAATGACTACAATCTCTAATAACTATTTTTGGGTATTGTTATCATCATTCAAGAGGTATAGATGTAAATAATTGGATTCCACCACAATATACACAGGCGCACATATGTAACATGATAAAATTATTGGCTTGGTCGCCTTAAGATAAGTGCAACATTAGAAGGCCTGTAAACACCACTGACCAAAGGGAACAATGGAAACAAAAATAAGTAAAATTGAAGTTATAGTTAATATATTGCATTTGACCACGACAACAGTTAGACAATATCTCGTTGAATTACTTCAAAGTTCACTTTAAGTCCAAACCAGTAGTGCAAAAGGTACTAAGAAAAAATCAAGAACAAAGCATACCGTTGCACACTGACGATAGGATTCCTTCAGCTTCTCCAAGATGTTGTAATATCTCTCTGTGCCTGGAGTAGCAGATCCAAGGTCCTTTCCAAGCTTTTGGAACTCATTCCTACATGTAGCAGGAATAAATTGTTTTGAGACACAGATTTTGAAATACATTAACATAAAGCAACTAATCAAACAAATAACAATAAATAAGAAGCAATATTGCCTTAAATAAAAGGGAAATACCTGTAACTCTCTAAGATCTTGTTCAATGAGCAGTAGCTATCATACTTATCACGATATTCTTGGTGGTATTCTTTGTACCTAAGACAAGAAAAAGCAAAACAAATAATGTAATTCGGATGTCAAAAACCTGGAGTAAATACAACAGAGCCCAAAAGCCTGGTTAGATGGAATTCACTGGTGTAAAAGCTTTTTGATATGTTGACTTACTGAGAGAAATCCCTTATTGGTCCCTTGAGCTCAGGCTCATTCTTCTCATACTTGGAATAAGAACAACTATTTTCATCTGAAGAAGAATCTCTTCTTTTTCTATCACTATCATTGCCCTCTGCCAACATTGAATCCTTTCGTACATCGGTCAACTCCATCGTTGTTGATGCGTGTCTTTTACTTTCTTTTATGGAGCAGGAAACTAGGGCTCGTTTAGAGTCATGCTGCTGAGAAGCACTTGGAGGTGCTTTCTTATTGCTTTCTCCATAGCCGTCCAGACCAATGCCTTGTCTACCTCCAACTTCATTCTGTCTGGATTTGCTACTAAGATCTGCTGATTTGCTAAAAGGGCGTCCCACATCAGCGTGATCTACTCGCGAAAGGTGCTGTGACTGAGGTTGCACAGCTTTCTGTTGAGACCTTGTTAAATCCTCATTGCGATCTTCGTAGTTCCTCTTTTTATTCATGCCTTCCAGATTGCTAGGAAACTTCGAGCTCAAATCTGGTGAGGATGGCTTTCCAGAATCTAAGTTTGCCTTTCCCACAGGTTTCGCTTTACTGAAATCTGAGATCAAGTTATCTGAAGTGCTTGGTTTGTTCTCTGACTGCTTAAATGAACTTTTTCTCTCAAATTGCTTCTTAACTGTTGTTTCCTCCTGCAAGGGCTCACGAAGTTCACCCAATTCTAAGTCTGAAAACTCTCTTTGGAGTTTACTGCCTCTACCATTAACAACAGGGGATCTGTCTACACCATTTCTACCATTATCCTTTGGCGAAAAACCCAAGAACATGCCAGAAACCTGTCCACCTTCCTTGACCTTTCCAGCCATATCACCATGTTTCTGGTAGTGGGAATCCAAGGGCACCGACTGTTTTCCTCGGAAACCACCTTCCTTAGAATTTCTTGGAGCCTTTTTCTCATTAGCATAACCATCTTCATTTTGAGTATCCCTATGAAATTTATCTTTTTGCAGGGGGAAACCTTCATGCACATGAGAACTCTTTTCAGAGTACTTCCACCCATGCCCCAAGCTCTCAGCATATCTATCAAGTCTCTCGGCCGGATCAGGAGCCCTTGCCTGTTGATTATGATCAAAAGTCTTCCGACTTGATTGTTTAAACTCTGAACTATGTCTTCCAGAAAATGCTTGGTTGTACCCTTTTTGAGAGCCAAATTCAGTATTCCCATCCCTATCAGCTCTATTCATTGCTTGAGAGACAGGGCCCTTATAAGAGCCTTCAATGGGTCTATCTGGAGACAAATTGTGCGAAGCCTCTGGGAAATGGACGCCCTTACCCACAGAAACAGGAGGTTGTGGTGAGCTTTCTGTTTTTGACCTTTTTGTGCGTTCAGAGTTTTCACCAGAGTGCTTTACCTCAGAACCCCTTTTAGATTTACCTTTAGGTATCCTCTCAGAACTGTCAGACTGCTCATACCTGAAGTCTTCCTTCACTGTAGTCTCCCCTCCAAACAAATCGTCTACAATATTTTGGCGGTCTTGGAGTTCATCATGCTCAGGTGAAAAGGATCTTATTTCTTCTATTGTTTGTTCACCTTTATTAGGAGCAGAGCTACTAACTACAACCAATTCAGTATCCTGTTCCATATCAGGCAAGCCTTTTTCAATCTCAACTGCATCAGATTCACGATCATCTTGCTTCTCATCATGCATAAGCCTGCCATCAGGAGTTTTCCATGGACTGGGCAAAGTAGAAAACCCTGGTTCAGAGACTTGCAATCTATGCTTGGGCTCTTTGTCATCATCACTTGTCATAATATCCACATCCTCATCAGAACCCTCCTTGCTATTAGAAGATGCATCACTTTCACTATCACTACTACTCCCACTTCCACTTCCTACTGGGCTTTTACTTTTGCTTCTACTTCTACTTCTGCTTCTGCTTCTGCTTCTGCTAGGACTTCCACTGTCACTTCCACTATCACTGCTGTCACTGTCACTATCACTGTCGCTTCCACTTTCACTGGAACTGCCTACTTGCACTTCAGTATTGTCGGAGCCCCTTTTTTCACCAAGCAGATCAGGTGAATGCTGTTGGTTATCAAATTTTATTAATGTGTTTGGTTCTTCTCCGACTGTAGCATTCAATGGTCCCTGACCCCGCTCCTCCAATTCATTGGAAGGGACTTTCTCCTTAAAGTGTGGTACTTGAGTAGGTGTTTGATCACGGTTGTCATCAGGAGCAGGTGTCTGGTGAAGGTTCTCTTCTGGGGAACTGGAAATTAAAAGCATGCAGATTAAAATACATGCAGACACAGACAAAGAAAGCTATATAATTCCACAAGAGTGATCAATATGTACTATATTCAATGATATAACTAGCATCAACATCTCCACAATGAAATCCTTAATCCACTGTCAATCAGAGCGTCTACAAACAAAGATACAACCAGTATGGACTATAAAGACAAACTATAGTTCAAGGGGTTCTTTATTATTAAAGGTTGGGGCACAAAAGTAAACGAGAAGGCTTGTGTTTTTTACGCATTCTAGAGGATTTGGTGTAAAGTAGTATGGGATAAGAATATGTCGAATTGTTGCTGCCAAACCGGAAGGCACTAGAACATCCCTTGAACAAGTAAAAGGGAGTGTTGCTTAAGAACATAAAAATTCATAAAGCAGTGCCTATTGATTTCAGATTGCGAGTTAAGAACCATTTAGAGAGAAAAACCAAAATGCATAAAACTTCAGACATCCAACATTTGAATGAATGAGTTAATATGCAAGCAGCATATAAATTAATTCAGCATGACAGAATAATCAAAAACACTTATAAAGTCAAGGAGAACTCGTAAAGCATCTCTAATGATCTCATGCAAGCTGAAAGGAAACATGAACAGCCCAAGGGTACCCAGTTTCCTTCTATCTTTCTAAACTTAACTTTTGATACTGT
Organism: Purshia tridentata; assembly: GCA_003254885.1. NCBI lineage: Eukaryota > Viridiplantae > Streptophyta > Magnoliopsida > Rosales > Rosaceae > Purshia > Purshia tridentata. Next base: position 49,704 of record QANT01003913.1, on the reverse strand, counting down.
AGTATATTGAGAATATATTCCTAGCCTACTATCAATAATGCTATATATGTTAGGAGCTATTACGTACTTTTGTTCGTTGCTGTGTTTTGTCATTTATTGTTTGGTAAATCGACATTTAAAATAAGTTAAAACACAAAATAAGAGTAAAAGGAAACAGGTTTGCCACTAAGTGACTTGATCAAGCTGGGTATAGCCTTTGCAAAAAGTTGAGTACCTTCCACTTTCAGAGAAAGGTCTCTTTAAGCTTTCTAAATCCACTCCTGGTTTCAAGAGATATCTCCCTGGAGCTTGGTAATTAGCAATCTGATGTCAAGATTGAATTAGAAGATATAAAACCACTCAATGTTCTTTAAATAATAGCATCAGGGATTTCCACCACTTACCTTCTTAATAATGGGCTCAATTTTCCTTACAGAGTTGGGATTTGAATCTCCAATGGCTTTCTCCAAAGCCTACAAACAAGCAAGATAGAGAAAGATAAGGGGAGGGGGAAGAAAAGATGGCATTAAGAGCTGCTGGATTATGTAGAATTCCATCAGCACAGTCACCACTTTCAAAGTTCACCAAAATTTGATTGTTCATCCCATGCATGTAAGGTTCTGTGCGATTAAAGTTTTATATGTCTAGTTATATTCTGGAAATTTACACAAGTTTTAATTGTAGACAAAAGCTAATATCAATATATTAAATGTTTTGGTGCCTACCTTTAAGCTCATCCCCTTGGGATTCTCCATGAGCAAAGTAATCAACATACTCTGCAAATCTGTTGGCTTAGCTCCACTATTGGCTTTGCCCACTGTTTCTCGTACTGCACTGGTAGCCCTGATTGGGGTTTCTTTCCCAAAGCTAGGAGCAGGTTTGTCTTTACTAGTCACCTGAGAGGGTATAAAATCTTCTGCACTTGCATGACTCTTCGAATAATTTACAGTTCCTAATGGAGATGCTGGAGGACCAGATTGCTCAGGTGGAGATGGAAGAGGTGATGATGAGTGCCTGCCCTTTGCAGTAGTTGCTGATGATATTCCAATTTTATATGCAAATTTAGGGGGAGCTGAAACTCCAAAAAATACAAGACAAATTAGTTCAAATTCAAATAGCAAAACCTTAAAAACTGGAAACTGAGAAAATAATTCAAACAGTAAAAAGGTGGAAAAGGAGATAGTGACAAGGTGGAGTGGATGGGACGGTTGGGGAGATTTTCAGTGAAAGTTTATTATGAGCGGTTGATTGGGGGAAGTAGAAGTGGATTCCCAGAAGCTTGAATTTGGGTGGGAGGAGTACGAGAAAAATAGTTTTTCTTGCAAGGAAAGTGGCTCTAAATAAGTGCCTATCAGTTGATCATTTAGTGAGTAGAGGTATGGCATTAGTGAATCACTGCATCACATGCAAGAAGGCAGAAGGAATGGCGGACAACCTTTTCCTTCACTGTTCTGCTTCCTAGGAAGTGAGGGGACTAATACTATTTGGTTATTGGTATCCAGTGGGTAGTGCCTGTTTCGGTGACCCTTTCCGTGGGATGTATGCAAGTCCGCTCCTGCAACAAAATTGTGACATTGATTTGGAAATCTACCCCACAAGCAGTGTTATGGACTCCTTTGGAAGGAGAGGAATAGACAGGCTTTTGTGGACAACGATGTTACTGTTGTGCAGCTAAAGAAATATGTTGTTAGTCTTCTATTTGACTAGTTTAATGCTAGAAATATAGGTAGAGTTCATAGATTGACTACACTGGTAAATGTATACTTCATGTATGTTGGGGGTCTTGTCTTGCCTCTTATATTAATTAATACAATTGATTTACTTGATTAAAAAAAGTTCTAAAATACATGTAGGAAATAAATATCTCTAGAAGGTTCCACTCACCTTGAGGCAGTTCAACTTTCTGCTTTTTAAATGGAGGGTCTTTCTTCTGTTTGAAATTCTTCCATGTATTAGCTGGAAACAGGTGAGGCATCAGAAGCTTCACTTAAGTATCTCAGATATTTCAATTGTGATTTGTTTCCATAGAAGTAAACAATAGTTAACTGAATATATAAGATTTATAAACTAAAAATTACTTAACTTATTGACATATATAGATTTATATTAATATTCTTCAATTTAGACTGAGCACTTAATATTTAAAAATCCCCATGACACTGCATTTCTAGCTACTTCAATCTATTTAGCTTACAAAGGCAATGCAGACTATATTGACCTATTTTACACTTTTTATATACATCTCAAGTTCATTGGTTTCCTGCTTCATATGCACGAAACTATTGATTCTTACTGGTCAGCAAAGGGAATGTATTAATTTAAAAATAGAGAATAAAATTTATGAAATCTAGATCAAAAACCTTACCCGGGGCAGCAGCAAACTGCTTTAGCTGATTCTTCATTGCTGGATTTTGTTCTAAAACAATGGCTCTGTTTTCAGAAACAAAAAAAAGGTTACATAACACAGCTGTATCACAAAGACTCCAACCTTCTAATAATTGTATTGATAAAGTATAGTCATGAAAGTAAATCATCAAACTATTAATAAAATAAAAAAACACAACTGATGGCTAACCAGAGCTACACAGAATGAAGGTAGTTGAAGATAAAATTTAAACCTGTACTAGGAAGAATCTTCTAGAATGGAAGAAACGAAATTTGTTCTATCATTTGAGGTGGGGTAAAAGTGAAGTTAGGGAGTTTGGTTTGCATGTTAAATGCAGTTAGATTGATAGTATTAACATCTTATGTACCACCTGTAATACTGTTTTTATAGTGTAACCACCAAGATATAAACCAATGCAGAAATGATTTACAAAATATAATGGCGTCCAAGTAAAAGAAAGCGATGATAAGCATGTATATCATTACTGAATAATAAAAAAGTGAATAAACTCCTTATAACAATCAGATTACATACTTGCGTGATTTATGCTTCCGTTCAGCTTCCTCTGACCGCATTTTAACATGGTTCTTAGTTGACTCATCTAAGATGCGAAGCACATTTACTTTGCGCCATGCACATCCTGATTCAACTAGCAACCCATTTCCATCTTCACCACTTTCACGTTGTTCATAAATATCACAGAGGTCACCAGAATCCCGCGACCATGTAAATCTGAACTCCTTCCCACCCACATCAATAACCTGATTTAATGTTGAACCATTCAAAGGAATGAATACTTGAAGATTAATTGCAGAAACTATATAAAAGAATTGCTACTATAAAGAAAATTCCAAATACTCTAATGTGAATACTTAAAAACAATCAAATCTTAAACTATCCCAAAAAAAAGAAAAACCCACAATCACACCAAAATAATTACTTCACAAAAAGACAATTAGTTGATGTAGTAATTCTAAAACATAATAACAAATAGCTCTGTTTGGAACATAATTTGAAGTATATAAGCTACACCCAACCAAAAGTACACCTTCAATAAGACAGCTCAAAGTTACCCTTTTAGAATTTAAGCAATGCTCAATTGAAGACTAACCAAGAACAGCAAATAAATCAAGTAGATGCTCATCAAAATTTTTGAATAAAACTCGTATGCAACCAGAATTTAAACAACCTAGCAAAAATTGCAGAAACTGAGCAATTCCCAATGGGGAACTAACCAAGAAGGAAACAAACCGAGTGCCAAGATAGCTTTTTTTTCTCTATGAAATTTCATATTAGCAACAAACTTTAAGAACCCAAACGACAAATTGAAGAAGTTGAGCAATTGAAAATCCACCAAAAGATACACAAACAAATTACAAATACTACGGACGAAAATTCAATAACGCAGCAAAATCAGCAAACAGTAACCAGCTCACATATGGCCAATAAACTCACATTGCCGTTTGGATTAGTGGGCATGGAATTGAATTTGACGCGGGCGGTCCCACCCTGGGCCTCGACGCGCTTGATCTCGTCGACCAAGTCCGGCGCCAGCCGAATGATCATTGCGAAAGCTAGTGGGTTATTGCCAGCGACTAAGCTGAACTTCTCCTCCACGGCTGGAGCCGCGGCGGCTGCTGACGCGGCAGGGCCCGAGGAGTTGCGGCTTCGGGGGTTGGAGCCTCCGCTGCCGCCGCCGCCAAGGGAGAGGCGATTGCCTGGCCCTCCGGAGTTGCGGTGCGGTGGAGGGAAGGAGGCTCGGCCCAGCTTGGAGGCTCCGCGCCCGGTGCCGCCGCCGCCGCCAATTCGGCCCGGCTTGGATGGGCCTCCGTACATTGGTGAGGTTTAGAGAGAGACGGTGGCGTGGAATGGGTTTGTTTTGTTTGCTTGAGTCACAAATAGAGCGCACCGAGAAAATAACTGCGCTTTTCCTTTTTTTTTCTTTTTTTTTGGCCAAATGCGCTTTTCTTTTTGTTTAAGGCAAAAAATACATTTTGTTTCTTTTTACAGTTTAAAAATAAAAAAATTATGTGAAAAATATTGAAGATAATTTTTTTATCTGAAAAATTATTGAAAATCTTATCTAATAGGCTATATAGCATGTGTATAATATAAGGGTGACTATCAAAATAAAAAAAGCATGCATAGTTAGTAACTTAGTAAGGGTAGGCATGGTTTGGGGTTGCTTCAGTTTTTGTCTAAAATCACAAACCAAGAAAATAATAATTTATAAGTGGACAATGTTCTTCCTAGTCACACAAAACTTGGTAGGGTACGTCAAGCCTATTACATGGGACTACAACTAGGTTGATGAAAGAATTAACTTAGTCTTGTAAACATTAACAAATAATTGAGTATTTACTACTGTTGCCACAAGTTTTTGTAGTTAGCCTTGAGTAGTGAAACAATTAAGATTATAATAAGTTTATGATTTAATTTTCTCTAATATAACAAAAATAGAAAAACTATTGTTACCCAATCTCCTTCTCCTCTTTCTTGTTCTCGTTATTCCTCCTTAATCAATTACTATTTCTCAACGCATTGGTCAACAAAATTAACGGTTGTCAGTCACTTAAACAATTTGGTTTGGTGGGAAAATAAATGGAAATACAAAATATATAAAATTAAAGTCACAACTATAATAGAGGTTGCTCAATCCCATCGACCACCACTTAAGATTATGGATTTTTTTTTTCTGTAAAATCATAAAAAACCTAATCCATTATCTCATCTATCAACTTGGAATTTCACTTAAAATATAAATTTTAAAGGTTAGCTTGGTATATTCTCAAATTAAATTTGAGTTATGTAATTGGATGTCCAAAGTAAATTTTAGGGCATATGCAAAAGAGTTAAATTATTTCGACCATTTTTAATTATTAGGTTGACCACTTTTGGGCCATTTGACAATAGTCTATCAAAATATTTGTGTAATTTATGTAGACTATTGTCGAATGGTACAAATATACAAAAGAGTTTGGTAGTTTGCCACCGAAATAATACAAATATTTTAGCATATTATTATCGAATGGCTCAAGAGTGACAACTTAGTAATTCAAGTTGATTGAAATAACCTACGCCTATACAAAATCTCACCCAAATTGGAAAAACAAGAAAAAAAAACCGACCCAAATACTTCTGTTACGGGTTTGGACTCGGACTCGGACTCGGACTCGGACTCGCTTTCTATAAAACCAAAGCCAGAACATAGAAGAAGCACGTTTGTCTTTGCCTGTCCTCCAAGCTAAGCTCAGCAAAAACTCGAAACTCTGTCTCTCACCGATCTTCTAATCAGCAAAATTTCCCAACCATGATTTCCGGTTAGAGCGCCTCTCCAGCTTAATTTATCATCTAAAATATATTATTTATTGATTTTATTTGTAGTCCAAATTGGTATTTACACTTTTGTTTTTCAAAATACTGAGCATTTCTGTTTTTTAATGTTCACTTTGTTGTACAGTTAGGGTTTTTCATTCGATTTTATGGTCTGGGTCACCGGAGATTTGTGATATTTGATATACTTGAGCATTTTGTTCATCCGTCTTGTTGAGAAATTGGAGCTCGATTTGTGGCTTATATTTAAAAATTAGGATCTGGGTCTTTGCGAATTTTGGATTTCTGATATGGGTGTTTTGTATTTAAGTGAAGTGTGCAATTTCATCTTTCTCTGTATATATATTTCAATTAATTTGGCGTGTTGTTCTATATTTAACTTATTTATAAATTCACAATGTCGCATTGCTGAAGATATACTATTTAAGCATCTGAGATATTGTTGAAAACTCACTTTTTCAAGGCTACAAACTCACTTTTTAAAATGAATAAACTAGCTCTAGTTTGGTATCAAATTTGCTTGAGGTGCCGTCAGGTTAAGCTGGGGACAATAAAAGCATGTCAATTAATATGGATTGTGTCATTTGATTTTTGGTAGATTTGTAACACGTGGCTTGGGTTTGTAGATTCTGGTTTTGACAACTGTGATTTATTACTCATTGTAGTGAGTGTAAAATGGCAAAAGGAGCTGTTTAAAGCCGTGGAAATTGACACTACTCAGCCCCCTTATGTATTCAAATGCCAGTTATACGACTTAACAGGGGTACCTCCTGAAAGACAAAAGATTATGGTCAAAGGTGGTTTATTGAAGGTAAGTTGGTGGCTGGCACGTAGTGAAAATGTCCATATGTTTATATACCCTTGATCTTGATACTATAAATATCAAGCAGATTTTTCGTCATATGTCTGGTCAAAACTTCTTGTATTGTGCTCAGATGAAGTTGGTTGTTAAGTGCCTAACTTCTTTTGTGTGTGCGTGTGTTTTTAAATGCAGGATGATGCAGACTGGTCAACATTAGGAGTAAAAGAGGTGGGTTTTTTTTGGAGTGCATCTGCTAGTATATTTCTTGTCCCTCTTATTTATTGTTGTTTTATCAGAAATCCACAATTTTTCCTAGGTGAAAGAGAAGTGACTCGTATATATACTTTGTATAGGGTCAAAAATTGATGATGATGGGGACAGCCGATGAGATTGTGAAGGCTCCAGAGAAGGGTCCTGTTTTTGTGGAAGATCTTCCAGAAGAAGAGCAAGTCCTTAACTTGGTATGGATCATGTGTTCTGCACATTTGAATAGAAGCTGTTTTTTCTTATCAGTTGGCTGAACTAACTATTCTACAAAAGTATCATTTTTTATTTTTCTTGTTGTTCTCTTTGACCTTGTGCCGTTATTAGTTTATGCATGTGTTTTTTTTTTTTTTGCAAACTTCTCCTGTCAATTTCATTTAGCGTTGTACATTTTTATTTTTCTTGTTGTTCTCTTTGACCTTGTGCTGTTATTAGTTTATGCATGTGTTTTTTTTTTTTGCAAACTTCTCCTGTCAATTTTATTTAGCGTTGTACATTTTTTGTGTGTGTGTGTGTGTGGCTCTATAACATTTTGATTTGTTATCACTTTCCTGTAATTTTGACCTTTAGTAGGATTTTGTCTTCTACTATGGTGGTAGGTGTCCCAGTCCGCTAGTGTTACTAATGTGTTATTTTCTTTCTGTATGATGTGCGAATCATTATTAGAATTTATGGTTTGTAGCGTTCTCAATCATTCCATCTTATATCTTTGAGGGTTTTCAGTCCTAAAAAGACTTTTTTTGTTTTTCCAATCGTTTTAACTTAGTTTGATTTTATGTGTTTCTGAACTCCATGGTTTTTATTTCTGTATTTCAATATTATTTCAGTCTATGATATTTTTACTTCCAGGGTCATACTGCTGGTTTATATAATTTGGGAAACACCTGTTATATGAACTCCACGTTACAATGTCTGCATTCTGTTCCAGAGTTGAAGTCAGCTTTGATCAAGTGAGTTACCTTCTTCAGTTAAAGAATGTTAATCAATTTGCTTGAAAGTTATTTGACCTAGACCTAGTGATCAAAATGTTATATTTTCGTAGGTATTCACAATCTACAAGAAGCAATGATGTGGATCAGACTTCTCATACGTTGACTATTGCAACTCGTGATTTATTTGGTGAACTGGATAAAAGTGTCAAGGCTGTGGCACCCATGCAATTTTGGCTGGTTTATATCTTGTTCCGCTATTTTAATTAATTTCTTGTACTAATTTTCTCTCTCTTTATGAAACTTGAGAAATTCTAGGAGTATAATCTTTATTTTCTTGCATCTTAACCATTAATTACAAACTGAAAAGTTAGGCTGTTTTTCTTTGCATCATAGCTAACCATTATTCATAGAATCTATGTCAGGAAGCCTCATAAATCATTAATTCCTATATTGGTATTTTCTTACTGATAGAGGGTAAAAAATAATGAGTTGAATTTCTTTTATATTTGCAGGTATTGCGTAAAAAGTATCCTCAGTTTGCTCAGCTGCATCATAGTACCTTCATGCAACAGGTTTTCAACTTATTTGTCATCTAAATGGTAACACTACTGCTTCTTCGCTCTAGTTACTATGGTAGTTTGATGATATTTTTGTTCTAAAATGTGTAACAGGATGCTGAAGAATGTTGGACACAACTTTTATACACCCTTTCTCAGTCTCTGAGATCGTCAGGATCTAGGTGTTGTTTTTTTTTTGTATATGGTATATGATATATGTAAAATGTTGATGTGTCTTGTTGCATAACCTTCTTAAAATAATGATCTCTGGAAACTGAGTCCCACTTCAATTGTTACACTATGCTAAATTTGGTTAATAATGTTCTCTACAGTGTCTTTCTTCCAATTTCTAAATTCTTCTAGTCTAGCAGCAGTTTCTTGTTCTCTCTATTTTAGTTGTCAGTTTCTTTTCTGCCATATGTACATATAGGAAAATTATATTATCCGGAATAATGTTCTCTTGCAGTGAAAATCCTGATACAGTGAAGGCCCTTTTCGGTGTTGAACTTGTTAACAGGTTAGATATCTGCAACTTTTCTGCCATCGTATTCTGATTAGGTATTGACTTACACCCAATAGCAGTCTCAGATTAGATTTTAAACTGTTTACATTGTTTATTATTTTGATATTAGCAATATATACTTCACGATTCTGGATTTCTTCTGAAAGAATAAGTGAAGTAAATGTGAATAATTTTCCGAGTTGCTGTCTGGTTAATGTGTGTGGCTTCTGCCATGAAGAACTTCTCTTAGCATTTTATGCTAGTGTTTGTTAATGGCTGGTTTCTTAACTTGTTTGCTTGATATATGACTGGCATGTTGAAGATCGTAATTTATTTTTAGATTAATATTGCAGCAGCAGCAGCAGCATTTTTATGATCTTGAGTTATTTTGTGGTTTATTTAATAGAGCTGAAATTCTTGTAACATTCTTGTATTCATTGATGTGGTGATAGGGTGCACTGCGTAGAAAGTGGGGAAGAAAGCTCAGAAACAGAGTCAGTTTATTCCCTTAAGTGCCACATATCACAAGAGGTGAACCATTTGCATGAAGGGTTAAAACATGTAAGTAAAATCACATCTACATAGGAGATTTTGTGTGTGCCATAACATGTGATGATATTGTTAGATACTTTATAAAAATTACAACATTCTCATTTATTATACTGATTTATGTAGGGTCTAAAATCAGAACTAGAAAAAAATTCTCCTTCTTTGGGGCGTAGTGCGATCTACGTGAAGGAGTCTCGTATCAATGGCCTACCAAGGTACACATGGCTATATGTATATTATTCTTGATTTACCATTATAGCTCGCAACTCACTGTTATGTAATCTTGCAGTATCCAACTATGTGGGTTACATGTGCCCTCTGTTTGAAAAAAAAAAAAAAAAAACTTACAGTTGAACCTATTTTTATTTTCTATTTTCTCTGAAGGTACTTGACCATTCAGTTTGTCCGCTTTTTCTGGAAGAGGGAATCAAATCAGAAGGCCAAGATTTTGCGGGTAATGCTTGTTTTCTTTTCTCCTTGCGTACAGATTTCTCATTGGTCTCTTTCCATATCATTTTAAGAGGAAAAAGGAAGTATTTTCTTTTAGAGAATAATGTTCTGCAGAAGGGTTGAGTACTCTCGACAGCTTTTGAGTTTCATGCCTTTTTCACTTATCTCAGAAAGTGGATTATCCTCTGGAATTGGATGTTTATGATCTGTGCTCAGAGGATCTTCGCAAAAGATTGGATGCTCCTCGCAAGGTATCTGCTTCCCTTTGACTTTGATGAATTAACTTTTTGTCAAAAATATTGATTGTTATTTCATTTGTGTTGGTTCTAATTACTTCCAACCTCAAACTATCAGACTCTGAGGGATGAAGAAGGTAAAAAACTTGGTTTGAAGCCTAGTGAAAAGAGCTCTGGTTCAAAAGATAATGATATCAAGATGTCTGATGTGGAGGTGATTACACAACCTAGCTATACACGTTGACACAAAAACACATGAAATGCCCATGTTTATATCTAAAGCATCTCAAATCTCTTATCTGCATACAGGGATCCTCAAATGGAAGTGGAGAACCATCTAATGCTACGTCTGAGGAAGGTGAAAGCCAATGAACCTACTTAGCTCAACATGTTGAATCTTTTGCTGTATTTCACTCGGGTTCTTCAAATGTCTAATTTGCACTTATTTCGCTATTTGACTGTGTGGTCTGCAGGTGTACCATCTGAGAAGGAGACACATATGACTGGAGTTTATGATTTGGTTTCTGTGCTGACACACAAGGGTCGTAGTGCTGACTCAGGCCATTATGTTGCTTGGGTCAAGCAAGAAAGTGGTCAGTTCTCTGGCATGACTTCTTCTTTGTTAGCATTTGATTATTCAAACTTTTGACTCATGGACTTCTTTTGTTGGTTCAAGGAAAATGGATTGAGTACGATGATGACAATCCCATCCCACAGCGGGAGGAAGATATCACAAAACTCTCTGGAGGAGGTATGATTACTGAGAATTGTCTGCTAGCCTGTATAATAGCATCTCACTCAGACTACATGTGGTTCTCTGACACATAAGAGAAAATGGATAAAAATTCATGTGATGTCATTAATTATCCATATATTTAGTTGTAACAGCTCAGCAACTCATTTAATTTACTCACTTAACAATGCCAATACCTATTTGCTATGGCTTGGAGCACTCTTCTGTGCCTTTATTTTTCTTTGAAGGGGCAGGATACTGCTACTTATGGGGGAATTTTGTTTTGTATTTCACCCTGTTAGTCACCCTAAAATTGCCAATTTTACTAATCAACTGTTTGCTGCTGCTTTTTTCAGGTGATTGGCATATGGCTTATATTTGCATGTACAAGGCCCGTGTAGTCCCCAAGTGATATTTCTTTTTTATCTCAATCAAAATTGAAATACACCCTTCCAATTTACGTTTCACGGGGGTTAGATTCTACGCAACTGTATCTTGTGCCATTGAAGTTTGTCCCAAATGTGTGTGGTAGGAAAAAGGATTCATTGTTGTTTAGATGTGCTTTAATTATGAAAGTGGATTCTTGGTCACACTGAAGATTGTCCCACCCAGATGTGTGTGCTAGAAAGAGAACCCATTGTTATTTAGATGTGTTTTGATTATGGAAGTGAATTTTTGGTTTACCCATTATTTCCCCTTCACAATAAGTATCTCATACACGAAAAAAAGCATCAATATAATGAGTGTATATAATATTAAGTGTCTATCTTTCTCATGACATGCCCTAGTATTGAGAGTGATTGACACAATGAGTGTGTACACATTTTACTCATGCGTGAGTGATAATGGTTAAGGTGATGACTTGAGATGGTATGATGAGGGGGGAAAATGAAGGCCCATCACACAACAATTCACTAGAGCCAGCTTCATGATTTCCTTTAGAATAATGTTGCCCTGGAAGAGCCCAATTCAATCAAGAATTGGAAACTGTCACTATCCATGACTTTTTATTCCACAGTGACACAGTGACACAGTGACAGGGTCCACAGCTTTTATTGGAACAAGTCATGTGTGAAATCATGGCGCAGTAGAAACCCACCCTTCCTCCTGTGAAAAAAACATCTATGACATATCATATTTTGGGCATTTTGTGGAGGATGTTCTGCATTTATTTGGGTAGCTTTTTGAATTGTTTCTGTGATGGATGGTACAGTTTCTGTGTGGCCACAGTGTGAATGGGTTTATTACTCAGGTACACAGGTCTGATATTATAAAACAAAACCTGTAGAGATGCTGAAATCATCAAATGACTTGTGAGGAACGCAACAAAGCAGCGAGTCTTGACTGCTAATGTTGACTTTTCTTTTAAGCTTACAGATTAATAGTTTACAGCCATTCCAATTCTAGTAATATATTATGGTGCTTGCTTGCTCTTATTAAGTTTTGTAAGTTAGTACAATTATGGACGTAGGACCTACCCATGCATAAATTTGGATGCAAAATAAATTAGACTTTGAAGGAAAGACAAAATTGTTAGGGGAACCTTATTAGCTAGCACTACCCCACATAACTTCTACACTCAAAGTGTTTTGTGCCGAGTGTGAACATATTCTCAGTGTTACATAGGTTTACAATTCTAGTAATTATAAGTATTTATCGTTACTCTCACTATAGCTTCATAAAAGTTAAAAAAAAAATTTAAAAATTCATATGCTTCTTTACGCTCTCTTAAAGAACAATGGTCGAGATGGTCTTTATCACATTTTGATTGCCAATTCAACCACTTCTTGACCATATTTTAAATAAATGGTAACCTGGTTCTTTTACAATCCAATCAAAGTTGTAAACTCTTCTATAAAGAAGTCAAAAAAGTAGACATAACATGAAGATGGGTTTGATGAAATTTGCCAACTATTAGAATGACATTGACAATGGTGTTATACCAAGATGGAGTGTGATGACATTCATGGTTGTTCATATGAAAAAAAAAACTAGTTTTCAAGTAGAAAATACCCATTTTTTGGGGGTCATCTGAATGCACTGATTATAAGGGTAGGCATACGCGTGTAGAGGGTAGTGTATGCAGGAACAACAAGGCCAATACAAAGGCTTCTGTTCATTGATATTGACCACATTAAATGAGGGCAAGGAAGGAAGCAAAGTCTTAGCTTCCTACTTCCTCCACTAGCTTGGCACTTTGCAAACATTGGTAAAAGGCTCAAACCCAAACTCAAGGGCTTACATTACATGACAGGTTCACAGTTATTGCCTATTGGAGACTAATTTTGGAGTGCTCATCCAATCCTTTGTTCACAGGTTCACAGTCTATTCAATTCAAAAATTGATTTAAAAAATGCTAACTAGATAGCCTCAGTTGATCACAATCATCTACTGATTCATAATTATTTATACAAATATTAAAATTTAAATTTATGAACAACAATAAGATGGTGAAGTGATAAAACTTTTTTGCACTGGTTCAGTATTGTAGAAAAATCAAGAAATCCCAAGTAGCTCCTTCAACTTCAATCTTCAATGACATCCATGACAATGTTTTCAGCTATCAATTTTTCATTTATTACTCTTACTTATCCAAAGTGACTAACCAACCTCACCCATTGTATTTGGTAATATAGAGTTAATGGTTAGGCGCATGGTGTGTGGCCCATGTGAAAGGGAGACTGCCTTGATCATTCAACATCTTTTATTGAAATTTAATGCATTACATTAATTAAACACCTAGGGATTGAGTCCCACAACCTACCAATTCAATGGAGTTTAGGTACCCTTGCCAAATTAAGATTTCAATTCCTTTAAGGGGATTAACCTGGATTCTTAATTCTATGCTCACTTTTTGGTATTTCATATTTTGGCTTTCGCTTTTGTCTAATTGAAAGTACGTCATTTTATGCTTTCATTTCACTTATGTTCCAATATAAATCTTAAATATTATACTCTACATCCAAAACCACTCAAATTTGGATCCTCAAATTTAGACCCTCTGTTAATCTTTTATGTGCTAATCTCATACTAATCAATTGAAACTGTGTCATTTTACTATGTAGGTCTATGATCGAAACCATTCACTTTTTAAATTATCCATTGAAAATCATCTCTATAAAATATCAACTAAATCAAAAATTGTTTGATCATGTAACTATTATAAAATAAACATACAATTTTAGTAACTGTTAAATCAAAATTTGTTTGTTCAATAGTTGTTACATGACTAAACGCATTTATAAGTGTTAACATGGCAAGCATTGAACACCTATCCAAACACTCTAGTCGAAGAAAAAAAAACCCCTAGCCAAGTATTGAACACCTACTTATATTGTAATTTTAAAATGTATATGAAGATAATACACTTGAAGCCAAGTACAAGTACAGTAAATCAATATATACAGTACTCCATGATTTTGGATGAAAAGTCAATGGTTAAAACTGATGGAGTTAAGCATACAAGTAAATGTTTGTTTCTTATTAATCATCAGATTTCATTAACTCCCACAGAGGTGCCGACACAACTAGGCAACTACCAACTTCTTTGTTTTTTTTTAACATTGGCCTAATAATAAATTGAGTTAATAACAAATAAATCACTAAAACTTTTCATCATTATGTAATATTAAAATTTTTTATTAATTTAAATATAATTTGCTATAATAAAATAATCCACATATGTTTCATTTGATTTTGGAAGATATGGTGAAGAAGAAAACAAAAATATAAAAAAGTGACCTTGGCAAGTGGTGAAGAATGAGACCGAATAAGAGATCTTTGAATAAGAAATAAATCCTAGAAGGAAGTTGAACTTTGTCTAGCCCTTGAAAGACAAAATAGAAACAATACAACTTGAACTATGGGACTTGTTTCCCCATATCTTCTCCCACTTCATCAAATCATCCTAATTATCTTTCTTTTTTTTTCCTTTTTTTTCTCATTAACAATCACAAACAAAAAAATTTATGATACAATTGAGATATAATTAAGACGAATAAAGTTCAGTTTTGCAGGGCATTCCTCACTAATGAGATTCCCAAATAATCCCTAATATGTTTTACCAAAACACACCAATATATAAATCTTGGAGTATAAATCAAATCTTATTCATAAGCTACAAAATGTCAAATCCCATATTCAACCCATTCTAGAAAAAGCCATACATGCTTACCAAACAGTACATACAATGTCACACAGTCACAGCACATGCATAAGCAGATAAAAAAGGTAACAAGCACATGATATAACTCTGTAATATTATACACAACCATAACATAAATAATAATGAGAATTATAGTTGAATAACAGTCATATCCCTTAACAAGAGTAACCTCCAAGGGAAAAGAAAAAAACACCATTAATATTTGATTAAAGTTATATGATAGATACAAACAAAAAACACACAAAGAGAACAAAGGAAAAGCATTACATATAGAAATGCTATTGGTATTGGTGGCTCTGTTGTGTTTAATTCTCACTCTCTTTAAACATCAGAAACTGCTACAATTATAAGCTTTAGGCTGCTAAGCAATAAGCCTAGAGAGAGAGTCATTCATATATGCTCCAACTTTCACAATCATATATAGTTTTCTAACTATATGAAACATTATCATAGGCTATATATATATATATATATATATATATATATAAATACATAGAGAAGCATCAAAAAAGCAGATTAAACATATCTCTATCTATCTACTGAAAACTTGAACCTGGTGTGTAAATGGCAAGGTCAGGCCACCCATTGCCTCCATTCCAACAGCTTGAATCAGCATTTTGATGAATACCCATAAAACTCTCTGGGTTGCCATTGCTCTGGATCTCCAAACCCGGGTCCACACCCGGATCCGAATTCAACCCATTTCCTGAACCCACCAAGTTCTCTGCAAAATCACCCATTTCCATCAGTTTCAGACCCGACCCATTTGGATTCAGACCCTCCATAAGAGACCCAAACTGTCCATTTGAAGCCAGGAGCGAGCTGAAGCTCCCTGAAATTTCTAGCATCCTACGGTCCTGATGATCAATCTTCGGGTTATAAACCCGGGTCCGGTCAGGCTGCGTGTCATTCGAGTTTTGAGGTGCAGAGCTTGACACTGAAGATGAGGAAGCTAATGAGGCGCGTTTTGAAGAAGAAGACGATCTCTTTGTGTTCTTTCTGCTCCCACCACCAACTGGGATGTTTCTCAAGGCTCCACCTTTGGTCCAGTACCTCCTGCAGCTCTTGCAAAAGTGGCGTGGCTGTGAGAGATTGTAGTTGTTGTAGTAGCAAAACTTGGTGTTTGTGGACTCGCAGCGCGGGCATTTCAGCTGTTCTTGCTCTGGAAACTGGGGTTGGAATGTTGCTGGGTCTTGCATTTTTTGGAGACCAAGTTTTGGAGCAATTTCTATTTTGGACCAAAGCGTTGGGCTTATAGAGGATTTGGTGAAGTAGGTTTGATTGTGTAGAAGAAAATTTGGAGTTTTTGAGTGAGAAATGAATTGTGAACTCTGAATTGGGACCAAAAGAACCTGGATTTTGAGCACTTTCTTGGATGAAGTTTGAATAAGGAATAAAAGATGCAAACTTAAAAAGCAGCGGTGTGAGTTTTGGAGGGGTTTGATTGAGTTTGTCAGTGGAAAATGGATTTATGGAAACAAAAACAGTTTTTGTTTTGAGGATCTGAACTGGGTTTTTTTTTTCTTTCCAGGATTGATAAGCTTTGAGCTTTTAATGAGACTGTAAAAGTGGCAAAATGAAAAGGAGGAGAAAACTAAAAGAGGACAAAAAGATGGGATATTTTTCAGAACCTGGTATGAGCTTTCATTGGGAGTGACCAAATAACACATAAACAAATACAACACTACCAACCAAACACACAAAAACCACTCTTCCAAACGAAAATCACAAACACGCTGTGAAGGTAGTGAGCACCATGCTCAGAAAGAAAGCACATAATCAAAAACAGAGTAAAAAGATTGGATTTTTGTTTGCTTGATGTTTGTTGAAATTCTTATACCAACCATAAGGAAAAAGCAGAATTCTTCAGCTGGGAATTGGTCACATGGCATGTGGCATCAAAGAGTAAAAGGCGTAGAAGAAGAAGAAGAAGAAGAAGAAGAAGAAGGAGAAGCAAGAATTTCTGGGTCTGATTCTATTTTTATGGAGATGATCTATCTGTATGTCCGCGTGAGAGTGACGAGCAGACCTCAAATGGAGAGACAAAGACACTGCTCTCTCTCACACACACAGTAGGCATATATTGGATTACCTGAAGGGCTAAAAACTTCTTTCTTTTACTAAAAAGAAAAAAAGACCTTCTTTCTTCTGGATAGTCCCACAGCTTCCACTAATCACATAATTAATTCAAAAGTAATCCTTTTTCAAATATAATAATGTTGCTAATAATATTCTCATTCTTTTAGCTCCTCTGCGAAGTGGGAAGCACAAGCAAAGTTTGTTCTGTTTTGTCCATGACTTTAAATATTATCTTATTGTAAGCAAAGGAAAACCAAAGT
Source organism: Purshia tridentata (assembly GCA_003254885.1). Classification (NCBI taxonomy): domain Eukaryota; kingdom Viridiplantae; phylum Streptophyta; class Magnoliopsida; order Rosales; family Rosaceae; genus Purshia; species Purshia tridentata. The sequence goes on along the minus strand of QANT01003913.1, from coordinate 32,477 downwards.
CAACTTTTGGGATTAAATGCTCTCATTAACCTTAAACATATGAATAAATTAAGAGGTTGAAATGACTGACATTAAAAAATAATGTTTAACTTTGGAGGAAATGTGTAGTTTAATAAATTATTAGTGTGTGTCATTAAAATGTATGCATGAGTTGGTAGAAGTACCCTTAAGTTAAGATTGACTTCCTCCAAGTCCTAATATTCCCCAATTAAAAAAAAGTTTTAAATTCTCCTCAAATAACTTGTACTATCATAAAATATATCTATTACTTGACCTGTTATTTTTGAAGTATTCAATTTCACTACATCTTTTGTGAAATTAATTTAATCACAGATGCATTTTTTGTTCTAGCCCACTCACATATTTTTTATAAGATTTGGATTGAAGTTATCACCATTTTTTATTTTGATCGTTTTAGTTCGAGATGTAATCTACACTGTATTTTGTTATTCTCTTTTTTAATTATTGTTCTTGTCTATGAGCTGGTTTAATAACAATTATCAAAAAACATAAATTACATAATTATGTAGTAAAAATATTTAATGTCTCAATAAATCAAAGCCATATACGAGCGTAGCTCAAGTTAAATTTTAAGGCCAAAGTTTTTATTTTATTTTAGAAAAGTTAAGCTCAAGGTAAATGGAATATATTGAAATATGGAAAGAATTATAAGATTACTAGTACAACAACTACTAGTCAAACAGACTCAACACTTATAATGAGCTGCCTAAAACTAATACTGAAAGCAAAACAAAACCGAATTTTCTAAGCTTCACCTAAAGAAGAATCATCAAATGCAAACAAAATTCACATCCACGTGAGCTCAATCTCGTGCTAAAGAGCAAATTTTGAAAAGCAAAAAGAAAGTATTGAAGGATATATACACACCCCTTCTATTCGTGGCACCTCCACTATCCATTTTGACACAAGAATACAAGATCTAAATTTGTAGAACAAAAGCCCAGAATACAATCTAATATTTGAAAGCCAAAGCTTAGTTACTGGCAAAGCTTAGTTATCTAATTACGCTAATTAGATGATTGTAATGGCAGTCATGAAGTCAGGCCGAATAAATGAGCATATATGAGCCTGAGCCACAAAGACAAAGCCTTTAATAAAGGTTGCGTGCGAACAAAGCGAGTAAGCACCAGGGAGGGCATAATTGGCATTTACAAGCAAATCTTTGCCGTCAATTCTTCTAGTGGCAGCATCCTGGCGGTCCAAGTGTGTGACTATCTACTTCAATCCTAGCCTTAAGTTGTCGTCATTCTTGGTAGAGGTAACCATTTTCAACACTACTTGAATTCAATATAAAATTAATTAATATGAATAAAAAAACGAATTCAACTGATGTGAACACAATTCTAAGTTAACGAACTTGTTTAAATAGAATGATAAAACTAGCATATGGATCAGTTGTAATTGGGTAGTGTTCAACACAATCTTGAAATAAAATAACCCAAAAACACAAACTAATCCATGGATTGTCACCCTTACCTTACCTTCAAGCCAAATTCACATGACAGAAGCCCACAAGTATATATTTTAGGGGTGGGTATGAGTTGTTTGGGCAGCCTAAAAATCTATCCCTACTTATCCAAAGATTAATCAACTGGAGCTTGACCTAAGTTGGTTTTTTTTAATTTTTTGAGTCGCCCAAATTATTGTACCCTGTGTTTAACTTTTAATTTAAATTAAGAAATTCCATTCTTATAGGATTAACTTATGATTATCCAAGTAAACAATTTGTGACAGCTTAGCTTCATCATACCAATTTAATTAAGGAGGGTGGGTGACCAAAAATTGTATTGAAAATTGAAATGAGTGTCTTCTTTTGTTTTATTGAAAGAAATCGAACTCCCATAAAGAAATTCTGAATCTAGGCAAATTCTAATCCTCCTCGATTGGACTAATCAAAGGAGCTTATGGGTGTCTTCTTCATTCTTCAACTGCATTTTACACCTTTTTTGTTTGATAAATATATGTACTTATGGAATTAAATTTTTATACAAGGAATGTATATATTTATATTAATTTTTTTATTAAATAATAAGAGAGTGAGGTGTGAGCGAACATCATAGCCGACCATTGTGTGAGTGTGACTTTAATCATGTCGACCAAGTGAGTCCAAACAGCAAATGCATCCAATCTAAGCTGTGGGCCTAAGCAGTAAGCAGAGTGCAGAAACAGAGAGTAGACGATGAGTCAAAATTCGTGCCAAAATGCTCTTCAAAGCTTTTCAAAGCTTTTAATTGGACCCATGGACACTGCTCATTCTGGATTTCCTCTGCTTATTTTTATTTCTACTCGAATTTCAATTTATATCTTTGTTTATAAATATGAAAGTTTAGTTTTATTTTATGATACACGACCAAAATCGTAAAGTCTCGAATGTAAATCTCTACACTTCATCACCTTCCTCTGTTTTTGGAAGCATATCCATGCAGACGTGGACATTAAGGCAGTTGTTTATTTTGTTGATTGATATTTTAAGAGAATATTAAGCATAGAATAAGAATCATAAGTAGTAATTATAGACTAGTTAAGCGTGAGAGGAAGAGAGGGCATGATGGGGAAATGGTAGAGGGTGGTGGCCCACAGAAGAATGTTATATATGCATGAGTGTGGTCGGTGGAGGGTTGGAAGAAGAAAGAGTGAAAGACAGGGTGATTTGATGGTGGGGAACCAGAGATGGTGGGGGTGGGAGTGTGACCCGTGTACATGTCCTCTCCATGTCCTTCACCAGCGGGACACGGCTGAGATGGCGTGCCCTTAGGCCTCCCCTACAACCCTAAACTTACTCATCAACTTCACTCTTGCCAACTGTTCATTGTTTCTCGGACGAGAAAGTTCCTTATCAACTCATCATGCTAACTTTGTACATGTCCTCTCCATGTCCTTCACCAGCGGGATACGGCTGAGATGGCGTGCCCTTAGGCCTCCCCTACAACCCTAAACTTACTCATCAACTTCACTCTTGCCCACTGTTCATTGTTTCTCGGACGAGAAAGTTCCTTATCAACTCATCATGCTAACTAAAGAAGAGAGAAAGAACAAACTAAAGTTTGAAATTCGAGGGAGAGGGACAAAAATAATGGAGGAGAGAGAGAAAAAAAGAAAAGTCAAATGTTAAAGTTTAATTGACATTTCGAATTGTCACTCAGTCTAATAATTTGGAGAGAGTTGTCCGTACAAGTTTTTCTATTATGAAACTCGGTTTGTAATGAAGATTTTATTGGTGAGGTTACTCTCTCAACTTTACCACTCAAATTTTCACCATTTATTCTCTTATTTCATATATAATTCAAAAATAATTACGGTGTAGACGTTCGCATGATATGCGAACAGATTAAACGGCTCGTAAAAACTTTATCTTATAATTGAAAGTAATGAATTTATTGATCCAATGGTGAGAAACTCATTCAATAAAACTTCCACCATTATTTCTCTTATTCGATACATTGAGCTTGGACAGTATTAAGTGAGGGATGGGGTATAGTTGTGGAATAAAATGGACCAGCAAACAAACTGTCCCTGGGACTCCTCCCCTCTTTTTGATGAATTTTCTTTAGTTTATTCCCCCCTTTGTTTTCCCTCTAATTATGAGTATGTTTATAAATTTGTACTATGCCGGCAAAGAGATTGACAAGCATATCAGTTAGTGGAACAGTGGATAATAAATCATATTAATCCTGGTAATAAATCCACCCTTTTTTTTTAGAGTTCATCATAACTCATTAAATTTGAATGATGGCAAGTCCATTTAGATGAATCCCCCCATATGATCTTTTGTTTTTTTGTTTTTTTGGTCTAACCCCATAATTTAAGCTTCTATTGAAGTGAATGCAGGCATGCTTGAGACCACTCCATGACAACCTGTTCCTTGCCGAGCTTAATTTTATTTACATAAACACACACAAAGGTACATCTATATCATACAGTCATATTTTGTACTTCTTTTCTAAACAAAATCAATCTAAAAATTTTTGGGCAACTCTTTATTTTACCATTTTAGTAGTTCATTTAATAGCTTGTGTTTTGATTCTCTCACAAGAACACTGCCCCACGTTGCATATAAGGATTGTTTAAATAGGAAGAATCCAGAAAAGTGAAGTTGAAATTCTTCGCAAGCATCATCATGTGGATTCGATTCATTGGGTTCATCCAATTTAGTCAATCACAGATTATAATAATGAATTGGGAAAATTATAAACTTCTGAATTGTACACTGAATAAATTCCAGGAAAATGCTACAACCAGATATCAAAAGATGTATCTGATTCCATCTGTGTTCAAGAACCACTAGGCATGATGAGTAAGAGTCAATTTAATCCAGTAGCAAAATCAAATCATATTGAATTATTGTGTAAACTATGTCTTGCTGACTTGCCAGCTTTAACTTAAAAACTTTCAGAAAACAAAAGTTTTCATGTAAAATAAAAACGGTGACTCATGTGACTTGCAAAGTTGCATATAATAATCTTCAACTAAACTAAAAGGCTTACTCCTAAAGCAGAGCCACTCAAACATAGTAGCCTGTAAATGTAAAACCCATAATCTCACCACCGCAGTACCAGGCAAAGCACTCAAGTCCAAACAGAGCAGCAAGTCCAGCGGTCTCCACATTCAGCTCCTCCCTCTTTTTTATTACCTGCTTGAGTTCGTCAACTTCCTTCCAGAGTGATACATAACGATGAGGAATGCTGTAGACAAATTATGAGAAGCAAGTTAGCAGATTGGTTTAAACTAAGCATTCACTTATGCATTTATGCACCTTAGCATTGATAAATAGGTAAAATCAAATGCCATTATGATGAAAAATGCAATAAATTCTCATAATGATAATGTGACAATCTTAACATAAGAAAATTAGCACAAGATTCAGTCAAGCATTCCTAAATACTATCCAAGATCCCAAAGGAGGTGGTACTACCCACAGCTAGCTTGCTGGGACAAAAACTTTACAATAACATGCACCTTTTCTGAAAGCACTGTACTGCCTAAGTTATAAGGGCTTCAATACAAAAAGAGCAAATGTAAAACCTGGCAAGACGAGTATAGAACAATTGCTTTGCTAATGTTTGACATTTCTCAATGGTGGGTGGGTCCTGGATGTATTGCTTGTTCTGCTCCATCATCCGCTTGTAATAGGTATTTCCATTCTTGACTAGAAAGTCTGATGCCCGAACCACCTTTTTTTGAATCTGAGGTAACTTTGATGCCATGGACTCCCTGAACGAACCTGATAATAAAAATGACGTGTTCAGGCAGCAGAAATGCATCCAACAGCATCCTCATCTTTTAAGATGCAAGACAAAATAGAAATTTGGAAATTGTATCCTACTAACTAAAGCATCTAACTTGCATACTACTGGAAAGGGCATATTATTTCAGAATATCCAAATCCTTTGATCCTGTGTACTATGCCAAATAAAATACTTCAACTCACGACAATTTACTCATGAAAACATATTTAGGGACATCATAACACTTAGACATTCAAATGCATGCGGGTTTCATGCTTGTATAATGCCAAACCATTGCAACAAAATGTATAAATAACCGCTGAATGGTTCCTGCAATTCAATCAGACAAACTCCTCCGAGTAAAACTTAGAGATTCGTCTAAAAATAATAATTATTCCTAGTAGTACCAATCAAGCTCACTCTTATTTTGGAAAGTCTAAATCAAATAGTAGCACCATTATGAAAGGTTGTTAAGATTTGAAAAGGACAACGTTACAAGAGTGAATGACCGTCAGCTTTAGAGATTTAAAAAATACCCTATATAATAAAGTAGTCAATAACCCCATCCTATCAACAACGAGTAAGAACCCGGTTCAGGAATCAGAGCTCAGCTAAAAAAATCTATATTTAAGTATATGAAAATACCTATTGCTAGAGCACAAGAATAGAGCCCAGATTCTGATCAAATTCACACAATAATCAAACAACAAAACTCACTCATTCAAAAGCCACTTCAACTCAGCCCACGTTGCAAATGGTCATTCTCACAAAACAAAAATGATAAAGCAAGACTTCAACTTTGAAAATAAAGAGCCAAATGCGTTTGGTTGGTTGCCAAGAAAATGCACGGAAAATAAGAAGAGAAACAAATAATTACAGAAAATTTTACGAATTCCATTATTTCAAAGCTTATAGAATAGCAAAGCCTCCTGCTCATAACTGAGCTGAAACTATTACCGCCATTGGGGCTATAAAATTTTCAGTTTCCTCTGTCCCTAACTTGCTTGGCAACCAAGAAAAGTAATGGCATTCCCAGAAGGCTCTGAAAATTAGATAAATTACCTTGAAAATTTCTTTGGGGCTGAAGTGGAAAACCAGAACCCTTAAAACAGCAGAGAGAGAGAGAGAGAGAGAGAGACGCTGATTCAGCCTGCTAGTAGCCTAGTAAATCGCATTCGATATTTTGGTACGCCTCTCCCTTCCATGAACCACGTGGCAGGAACGGTTTCTAATTCGTTTTCTAAAAGGCCAAATTACATTTTTAGTCTCGGCACTTTTATTTTGTTTTTACTTTGCTCTCTTTATTTTTAATTTTGATAATTTTGGTCCAAATATCAATTTGATAGCAATGAAGTCCAACATGGCGGCATGTTCTTTGCTGTTGAGTCGGCATTTTAAACTCAGCTGGGTGTACTTGTCCACTTTGATTCTCACCCGCATGTCGGATTTGCGTCAAGATTTCTAATGGGGTTAGCAAATTCAACACAGGTTCCAAGAGGAGACGTCTCTAGAAACCAAGCTCATAAAACAGCAAAAGAGTGATTCATTAATCACCTTCTGTAAATAACTTAAAGAGCTACTAATAATGGGTCTTGAAATGCTGTAAAAGCTACAACTTTGGTCCTTGAAACGACCAAGCATTTGGGAAGGTGCATTATGCAATAATTTCAGCAGGTATAAGTTTATAATGAACACGCAAGATGTATGAGAGACTGAGACCCATTGAAAATTTCTGTATTGTTATAGGTCATGACAGGTGATGCTGAAGACTCTCAGAATCATGATACAGAGTGAAGAAAACCTACAAGCGATTATTACCTGCTTTACAAAAGTTGAAAGCTACAATAAATAATAAGCGTCCTTAATGAAATTTCAACCATGACAAAGAATCAATAAAAAAATGATGAACTGCAAGTTTCAACAGCTCTATCCCACCAACATTTTGAGTAAGAAAAAAACTACATTTTATCGTAAACCTAGTGGCAAATATTGAACATCCTTTAGTATTTTCTGTAGGAGAGCTACAATCACATTTTCTTCTCGGCTTTCAACCCAACACAATTTTAAGACATAACACTACATCTTCTCTTTTAAAGAAGATGCAGGAGAGAAAAGATAACAAAAGAAAAGGAAGAAAATTTTCAGGGGTTGGGAGGGGAAGAAAAAAGAAATACTGGCCAACTGGGAACAAAATCAGGCTGCTTCTTGTGGATTCTGTGACAGCCACATCTAACCATGTCCAACAGGTTCAAGGGGCACCTTCAATTGTGAGAATTAATGCAGCCTCCAATTGACTGGTTGGTGGGAAAGGCATAGAAGCCTTCTCCAGCAGCAACCCAAAAAAGCTAACCAAGAAAATACATTTCTTCTTGGACCGTCTTTATGCATAGTACATGTACAAGCTGTTAGCAGCAGCACAGGCTATTGAGTTTTCAGTTGGATGCCATGCTAAGTGCAGCAACTTTGTTGTGAAATCAAAACAATTTCCATTTGCATCAACTCCAGGGCTTTCTGCTCCTGTGACAGATTTTGTAGAGGTGGACAAATAATAGCGCGTTTAAGCAAAATAACAAAAGGGCAAGGCTGTATATGCCAACAAAGTTCAGAAATAATTCATAAACGGCCAAGAGAAAGCACATACCTCGTCTGACAACTCGTGTTATACTACTGCTCAGGGACCTGGAAGGCCTAGAAGGAGTCTGAACTTGTCGCCTAAAACAGCACATAAAATATTGTATAATCACTAATCTTATCCATAAAATCTACATATGTCAAGCTTATTTCTCAGTCAATATTACCTCATTGGATTTTTGCTGGCTTCCAAAGTTGTTGCCTCAGTACTACCAGTGCCAGAACCAAATACACGGAATAGATTGCTGGGATCACATTTATAGCACATTAAAAGAAATGCCAGAGAATTATGATTACAATGACACAGCAAACAGATATAAGACATCAAAACAAACCTGTAAGAACCTGTTGCTACTCGCAACCCATCACCACTCAGACAGCACTCGAATTTATCAAAGATAGAATCATTTTCATATAAATCACACAGCTGGATACATTTAAAAAAAATATAATCAGGCTTAGACTCAACAAAGTAGGAACAAGTTACACGTTCACCTTTCTTTGAATACAGATATCTCACCTTAGGTCTTAAATATTCATGAACTTGGAAGGTTGTGACTGGACCTGAATCCATATTGATGTCCCATAACTGAAAACCAAATAACAAAAGTTCAGACAGGGAAATAATTTATTCATAGATCATAGGGAGCCGCATATACTTGTCTGAGGCAATGCTTTGAAAAGCTAAGACTGTATGTAGTATTGCAGATGTCTTGTGTCTAAATAATAATAACATTACAAACACGTTAATGTCAACATCTAGCAAAAATCAAGTGAAAAATACCAACAAAAAACAAACCTTGAGAGTCATGTAATCACGGCTAAGTATATATCTTCCATCCTTTCCAAACTTAATATCTGAGATTGAAGCAATAATCTCGGTGAAGAATGATCTAGCACCAGGTGCCTCCTGTTCCTCAAACCTGTATACAAGATATTTTAACCAAAATTTTTTTTACCCCAACTGATGCTATTTTAACCAACTTATCGAGACACTAATAATTGAAGAGAGAAGAAAAGCTTTTCCCCCATTTAATAATCTACAAAACAAAGATAATCAAAACATATCATTCTTCTCTCCAGTTTGCACTTCCTTACTCTCTTGTCTCCCTTCCCTTTTCATGGTAGGCGGAGTACAGGATGACAAAAGTAAAATAAGAATCCAAATGCTTACAATTTAGCATGAGAATCACACAAAGCAGACTGCCGCAAATCAATGAGCCGAATTGAACCTTTGGAACTGCTATAGGCTAATGTATTGCAATGAGTAGGGTGGAACTCTGCTGATGTTATCACCTCTGCAACAATACAAAATGTGAATTCAAGAGTCATGCAAGAGTACGATCGAACAAAATCTTGCCATTCATCAGGGGCAGACAAACAATTGAAACAGCAATTACAGACAAACAATTGTCAGCAGGTTCCTTTGAAATTCATAAAGCGGACCAACTTAATTGTTTAAAGAATGGCTGGCTGTAGAATCCAATACCTCAAGATTCACAAAACTATGAACTAAGGTATAGAAAATTTTCATTCAGATCTTGCTGTTTTTTATACAGTCCAAACTGCAACTATCGCTGGCTAAGTGAAAATCAATTGACAAGTTGAGTCTCTAAGAAAGCCCTAAGCCAGAGGCATGAAAAATGCATGGTGCGCTGACAGGCACTCTTTGAACAATATGAACTTCAAGTCAATTTCAAGCACCAGAAAAATACTTTTCAAAATTCATGACCTAAAACATAGAATTGCAAAAATAAATTTCACTACAACCCTGAATATTAGTATAGAAGCTCACCGGTTAAATCTTCCATGTTTGCAGGCTTCACATCAACAATATTGAAACTTTGATTGCTAATTTCCAAGTTCCAAAGATTTATTCGCAGATCATCAGCCGATATAAAAGTTTCACCATCACTAGAAAAAAAGGAAAGATAGAGTTGGTAAACATCACAAAAGGGTGCCAAAGATTACAGACAAACAAAGTATCATAATAAGGAGATGTGAAGAAACAAATAATATCGTTTTCATTGAGATTTCAAGAGCATAAAAAAGCTTTACAGTTCAATACCAATAATCTACAGTTAAAAAAAAGAAATCCAGTAGCAGGAATTGGATAATGGTGTGCACGGTCAATCTAACAAAATGAATTGGCTATACTTTATATCTAGGCAAGATTAAAACTAGCGAAAACATTATGATGTCTCTCAAGACTGGAGATAACCCCCAAAGCAAAATATAAAGCTATATGTACTAATGATGATGTTACAAATGAAAACTGCAAATACAAGTTCAATAAAGAAATAGAGCCACCTGTTGTTTGAAATTGAATTTATATGATAATCATGAGCATGAGCATATACTCTTCGACATCTAGCAACCAGGCTAGTCTCATGGCTAGTTACCTACATAATAAAGCTTTAAAAGTTAGTACCAAATGTAATACAGAAAATTACCAATACTAAAGAACCAAAACAAAATGCAATCCTTTGGGGCACCCAACCTCCATGTGGGGGGTAAAAAATACAGAACAACCACTGAAAGGTTCCAGGAGCACAAGGTGATAAAGATACCAACCAGCTGAGTACAATAATAAGCATAATGTGACTAATTTGAGAGTCTTTTTCACTTTGAGAATCAAGACTCACTCACACACACAAACATATGCATGCATGTGTATACACATATGAGCTAAGTGTCTAATAAGCCTATATATACTTAGTGAGTCTCTCCCCCTAATAGCTTAAGCTTTTGAGAATAGTGGTAAATCAACAACTTTATCAATATCAAATAAACCAACAACTCAAATATATTAAAGTAACAAATTGAAGTTGGTCATTGAATAAATCTGCGTAATACAATGTGCTAATACAAGATACAAAGAATATGTAAAACAGGTTGAGTACTACTACCTGTGGTAGTCGTAGCGAAGGAATTCCCCCTGGTGGGAATGAAATGTCATTGCTCAGAGAACTGTGTGATCTGTCTGGGCATGATCCATTTGCAAGATGCATTTTACCGCTACTCAAATTACTTGAACTAGCAAGACTTCCATTTCCTACAGCTTTTGAAGGGTCTACATTCATTTCAGAAATTTTCTTGACCTTCTTTTCTTGCACCTTCTCAACAATCAACCAGATAGAGGGAGAAATTAGTGACTGTAGGATGCACCAAAATAATGACCATAAAGAAGATATTTACAGATAAAATGTAACAATTGTGGTAATTTATTTTCACACTTCGGGAAAAAGGTTAGTGTCACCAGCTCACAGTTATATGCATCATGCCATTAGATTTGGTGACTGTCTTTATAGCCAGCGTGAAAAGAAAATCCTCTTATACGTACAGGCTGTGCAGTATTTGAAATTTTCAACTCCCAACATACAAAATACAGCTATTTAAAACCATGTTTATAAAAAAGGCATTTATAGAAAAAGGTAAATGTTACATATGCCATTTAAAAACATAACCTTTTATTTGAAGTATGCCACTTGAGCGCAAAAGTCTATACATTGATTATAACTTTTATAGCTGGCAGTTCATATATTCAAACAGACTCCAAAATGAATAGTTGCATCTTTTAAACCATGTACAAGTAAGCAAACACACAGGCTAGGTAGTTGGGAATATCATATGGGACTTTCTCTCATGATGTTTTCCACAATTATAAACAAATTTAAACTGCTACAAGTGTTGCTTTCCTACCTTCCAAAACTTGATTGTTTTATCATTAGTAGATAGGAGAAACAGGGCACCATTAGCTGTTTGGCACCATCTGATTTTGTTGATTTTCTCCTCTATTTCCAAACTCTTCAGATAGTCAAACTAACAAAAGAAAATGCAGAGTGTGAATATAAATAATTTGAGTACAGTGAAAAAAAGTAAATACATATGATGTTGGCGTATTAGTAACTCATGGGAAAAGAATACCTCAGGTTCATGGCTCTGAAACTCTGTTTTGTAACGGAATTCAGGATGCCTACTAACTGAATAATCCATCCTTTCCAAATCCCTTCTGGAGCCACCATGCTGCACATCACAGCATTCAAATAAAAATTTAACATTGCAACAAGCAAGAAACAGTAGGGCAGAATATAAAAATTGAAATAATAGAAAAGACTGCAAGGGAATAAAAAACAGACATCTTTCATATCTGTCCTCTCAAAGAGAACCACCCGGCCCCCACGATCACCAGTAGCAAGATGGTCACCAGTTTTATCAAATTCAATAGCAGAGATAATATCAACTGCAAAATGAAAGAACAAAATACCAAAGTAAGAAATCCCATCATTTTCCTCAGTATTATAAAGAAGAAAAACTAATATAAGCTTGGCAAATTTGTCTAAAATACTACTCTAGAAAAATTTTCAAACCAAACAGTTACGTTACATTTATCATAGTTCCCTTTTAACTCTTACTATATTCTTTCTTTACAGGCAAATTCCCTTTCTAAATAGAAGCAAGAAATCATTCCTGACATGTCAACTGCTTGTTAGATGTGTGTCAGCCATGAACCCCAACCAGCTCGGGTCTGCTATCTATTCTTGCCCTTAAAATCTGTTTTCCATGCCCTTTGTAAACATTCATCAATTGCTCACCATCTCAACCATATTAGTCTTCCCATCAAACTCTTTCTTAATGATACTTCAAGTCAACTAAAAATAACCCCTCTTGGGAAGTGCAGCTCCAACATTCACAGATGCATCCACTTTTCTCTATTAACTTGTTGTGAAGTCATGCATTATAATTTGGATTCAATCATTCATTTTGATCATTATATTTCTTCATTTACAATCCCCAGGCCCACAATGTCTTATAGTCAACTTATATTTGTGTGTGTGTGTGTGTATTGCATGGCAAGTGTATAATGCAACCCCTCAAGCATGCCAATAGACAGATCCATCTAACACAGTTTGCATGGTCCTAAAAGAAATAAGAGTCTTTCGTATTAATTTATGCACCAATTACAAGGAATGCAAAGAGAATGGGTCTGCTCCTCACCAAACCCAGTAAAAGGCCTGAGTACAGTCAATTTCACTAAGCAATATACAACTCATTTATTTCAGAAATGGTTACTGCTCTTTCTTTTATTGGAGATTGGGTCTGAAATTTGAGTTATCGTATCATTGAAAAGTGAAAAGTTGGACTAGCAGTGAAATTTTCAAGACGAGACCATAGGAACTACACCATCAAATTAAGATTCCAAACCCATGCTCCAATAAATCTGCAAAGATTCTGCCTAATCAGACCTACTGACTTTAATAATCTATTTGTCCAATACCAAATGTTCAATACCTTTAACATCACGAACTTTGCCATTTTACCCTCCTGCCTCCTTCCCTCTATAAAATATACTTTTCCCCCTTCCCTTCAATCACCAAACACACAATACATCTAATATAATGAGCACTACTGAGTAACCATCGTATAAATAACTACAGGAAAATCTGGAGCGTTATTCAGTAAACACACAAATTAGTATAATGTGGTTATATTTCCCCATAAACACAACTATATTACAGCTAACGCAATAGTGTTGATTGAGGTCCCAAAATTTCCAGCACGCACACGACAGTCCAACATCACCAGCAAAACAAGGGATAAAAAATAACTACGATGCAAACTATAATACACAAATTCAGGTGTTAATAACTAAAAAGAACCAATTATAAGACCAAACAAGTGAAACATAAACTAAAATCACAAACCCAAACGACCACTAACTTTACCAAGCTCAGTTCCACACTGTTTCTTCATCAATATAATAAACAAACAATGCAACCTAAACCTCACATGCACCCAAAATCCACTACTTTTCCCAAATCAAAGCCAAAACCCACAATCAAACACCAATTACTCGAGGACCCAGATGCCGAAACATGAATTACTCGAAGACCACGATCCAAAACAGATCAAAAGCCTGAAAACAAGCCCCAAATGCAACACTTGCGCAAAAATATCAATTGGATCCAAAAGGGTCTGAATGAAATTTCTCCGAAACTAAAATAACAACAAAATACCTTCCTGTACTTCTTCACCGGCCGTACGCTCGCCGAAGACCTGAGAAAATTTCCACTCCAGAGGCGGTGGAGGACCCTCCGGAGCTGCTGCGACGACCTCATCGCCACCGTTCATTTCTCCCAGAACTAGCAAAAACGAATCCAACGGCCCAAATTAAATCAAACCCCAAATTTCCACCAATCCAATCACCACATGAAGATCGCTTTCTGGCTTTACAAGATCACAGACAGTACTCCAAAACCCACTTCCCACAAACCAAAATAAGAATCACAACGATTTCTGGGTATTTTCCAATTCAACCATTTTCAACACAAAAAACGAAAACGAAGCCCCACTCTTTCTCTCTCCCTCTAGTACTGCACGAGCTTCCTCTCTTTCTAGAAGGAGAAAATTGGAATTTTCCAATTTATATTTTTTGGGAGAGATTAAAATGACTGAAGAGCAAATCAAACCTTCTTAGGCTTCGAAGACAAAAAAAACACATACACACTTGTTTCTCTGTGTAATTAAGTTCTCTCTCTCTCACTCTCTCTCAATTATGGAAAAAGGGATTATCTATTTCTTTTATATTTTTTAGGTTTGTGATAAGATCACCTGGTAAAGTGACACCTGTACCGGATGAGGGATTTTGGTTGGGTTGTGGTGCCTTGGTGGTGAGGGGAAGTGGGAGTGGTGCTATTTCATTGGTTGGTGAGTGGGTGCGGTGTCTTTAGCCGGTGAGGTTATGCATAATCAAGTGATTGGGGGAAAAAAGTAAAAGAATTTGAGGATTTTTTAACCTTTTGAGTTTTGACAGGATGTGTTAAAAAAGAAAAAAAAGGGGATTGTGGGAGAGAAGGTGAGATGGGACTTTCTGAAATGACATGCATGTCCTTACCCTCTCATCTTTTGGAATATTTTTTTTTCCATTGCTGTTATATTAAGACATTAAAAAAGAAAACTTTTTTTTGTGTGGGTATTTTAGTGGAATCTGGATTTTGATGTGGTTTTTTGTTTGGTCTGAATGATGTTGATGTAGTTGTGTTGCAGGAGATCATTGTCACATAGGCAGAGAAGTAGTATGTGCAAAGTCCATTATAACCCTCCATATGCAAACATATTGATGACTGATAGGCTCATCTAGACCATCCAATCCTTTGTGTTTGGGTCCGAAGCTAGGCCATCCAATGACTCCAACCCTATATATGTTTTTTACATATTTTAATTTCTTTTAACTTTTGGAACTTGTAAGAACGAAAGGTGGTTAGGGTAAGATTATCATGGGTTTTAACTTCAAGGAATTCACATTATATAATAGTCTTATCACAAACAAGATAACATGTTTTATACCCTCTCTCTTTGGCTGTGTTGAAGAGCCTTGCTCCTTTAATGAAGACAAGAATGTGAATCAAATACCATTGGTTTATGTGGACTAAACTTTTGTCACCAAAGCACTAATTTTATTTGTTTTATGAAGAGGCAAAAGTAGCTCTCATAGTGAGGAAATCAGTTCACTTTTTTGTTGTTGTTGCCAATAGGGAATGAGTTCACAATTGGAATAGTTTATATACAGATGATTCAGATGAAGAAGGGCAGTACCATCTAATTAGATGTGTGTGTGTGTGTGTTTTTTTTTTTTGGCAGGATGAGCTAAGTTTCTTGATGGAGCCCCTCATGCTAGAAACCAAGGCATGGATCTCAAACCCAAATTTATACATACTTTCAGTATAAGTGCAATTTGGATTTGATCCACCCCAGCTCATCCGAATTCAATCCAATTTGCTAATTCGAATGAGTGAATTGAATTAGGAAAATTATGAGTTGGACTTAAGTTGAAAATTTTTAATCCGATAAATTTTATGATAAGGTTGAGTTGAGACTCCACTTTAATTGTACTCTAATTGTAGTTAAACATTCAACCAAATTGTCTATCTATTAGTATTTCAACTTTGCTTCAAATTTCAATTTAGTACCTCAATTTTGCCACGTGGTATGACTTGACATGTTGTCAGACCACGTGACATCCATGTAAGTGCCACGTCAGCATATTTAACTGATTCCTATTTGGCAGTCACAAGATGGGCACGTAATGCCATATCCACGTTTTCCATCACTCAACTTCACGGTATTGATGAAATAGACCTGATTACAATATTAATGGAAACATAACCTTTGAAAATGTAAATTGAAATTACAGAAACTAAATTACGACTCAACTATAGTACAGGGACTAAAAAAGTCTTTAGGCCTAAAATATAAATTGACCTTCTAACCTGCCGAGCCGGCTTGAATTGCTCCCTAGGTTCTAGACAACAAGATACCCACATATGGCTGCAAATATGGCAACTCTGAGACTCTGAATCTCATGCAAAACTATCCAAGGTGGAGCTACATAAACACTGCCCTTTAGTTTTGATCTCTTCCCAATGCAGCCCTATGGTAAGGAACATCAAAACCCAATACCCCATCTTGGTTTATTATCCAAAGCCCTATTTATGGGTTGGTTGTTTATAGGTTCATGTATCCAAGACTGGGTCTCTCTTTGTATTTCAGGCCTACCCAGTTTTTAGGGTTTCAGGCCCAGTTCATACCTGTGGGCTGTTACTTCTATTTTCGGATTCTATCTTCCTTCTTTAACCAAGAGAAAAAAGTTGACGTACAGATTCTGACCCACAAAACCATATTCCCTCCTATACATCAAGTGGAAATTAATTTTCCATTTTTGCAAATGGTTTTTTGCTGGGAAATTACTTATTATATCAACTAAGTTTTTAATGGATTATTCCACATCCCAAGCCTCTATGTCTTCTTCGTGTATAAGCATGCCCCATATTAAATGAGTCGCTTTTTTTTGTTTTTTATTTATTATAGAGAGGAGGAGAGAGTTTAAATTCGAGTGTATAGAGAAGAGCTTTTGTTTTAAATCAATCTCAATTTACTAATTAAATGGGTCGCTCTTAAATTTGTTTTATATCAAATTATACTTTGATGGTTTTATTAAGAATTTTTTACTTGTATCAGAAGAAATTAAACATTTAACCTATGTTGATCCTAAGCCACTTCCATGATCCATCACCACTTGGGCTAAGACTCAAAGGTTAGTTTTATTAAACCCTTTATATCATATTATTTATTTCCTATATTATTTGATGACTCATCAATGTAAGGAAATAATTAATTCTTTCCATTTTAAGTTGTCCTTGGGTAGGTAGCTCATACCTTCTTTTAATCCACGTGTGTGTTAGGCTGTTAGCCATGATGTTCCATTTCCTTATTCGTTTTGGTGTTTCTATATTAAGGCCCTTACCTCATATATTGTAATTTTCTATTTATATGTTCATTCATTTAAAAGAATAATTACATCTTTCCATTTTCATTCTGAATTTTGTTCATGCAAAGATTGTCTTCTCTCCAAATTTAGCTAATACCAAACAAAGTGATCGAAAAATAAAAAGAAAGAAACAATGGTCGAAATTCACGTGAAGCTAGCTTTGCTTTTTTGCTTTGCTAGTTTTATTAAATTTGTACAAAGCATATACCATATATGTTGCATGCAACATTTCTGTGTAACGTTGATCATCATGCATGGGTACACATATTTTCAATCACTCACTAACTCCTTTCTATTTCTTTGCATTACCAAACTTTTCTTTTTGGCAATTTTATATTATCACTAGGCTATATATATATATATAGATGCACCTTTCTATTTCAAAATGGGCATCTTTATTCTTTAGCCTTGTGTTCGCCACCACCCTCGAGAAATTCTTGTTAATTCGTTTTGGATAATAGATATAGGCATCTCATGACATAGTGCAATATACAAAGATTTCACGCCAGTCTTCTGATGATAAAGTATGAAGTGGTGAAGTACCCAACTCAATTTTTTCATTAATAAATTGGTACCTTATATTTATAAGAGAAGGACATCATGTGCACAATTTGAGAAGCCAATCTTCCAATTGCTCAATCATGTGAGGGGAATCTTTTATCTAATTTTGTATGTTAGTTTAGTTGTAAATTGTAATATAAGTAAAAAATACAAAAAATAAAAAGGTGTTTAGACAAAGTATTTGCACATCCATTTTTCTCTTATTACACTTTTCTTTCTCGTTCATTAAATTACAATTTTAACCCCTAACTCAAATGACCATAATTCTCTCATTACGCTACACACCCCAAATCATCCATCACCATCTCCAAGTCCAGAGCCACCTTGATCCCACCATTGCCCTCGCCGCCCTATCACCAGCAATTCAAACCGATGGACTCCCATTCTCCCTCTTCTCTCTCTTTCCCTCTCTCTATTTTGTCCTTTGTCCTCACCCCGACCCCACCCTCAGCGCCCCCACCACCGGCAAGGTTGCCAGCGGTTCAACCCACTAGTTCTCTTCTCCCTCTCTCTCCTCTCTGTCTTTCCCATTTAAGGTCCTTCCATCATGTAGCAAGCATTCAAACACTTACTGGCAAGTCTAGCATTCAGGCATTAACATTTATATGATAAATATTCACCTAACCCCAGAAATATACGAACAACGTTATTGTACTTGTTAATTCAATTTTGGTAACAACTAACATGTATGATGTAGCTAGCTATAAAGCCTATGAGGAAAAAACAAACAAAATAAAGAAGCAATTTGTGGAAAAATGATTTATTGTGAAAAATGGAATGCTGACGTGTCAATCAGTACCAAAGTGGATGTGACGTGTCATTTTCACAAGAGCAGTGGCAAAATGCAAACTTGTTCTTTGCTTGTTTATGAAAAGGTGACCCGATTTTGTGGAGCGGTAGAGGATATACAAGCTTCTCGAGCAAGAGGCGAATTTATACCCAATTATTCTTCACAAAATGCCTTGTCTTAATTTGCCTTAATTTTCACTAATTGAATTGTTTTAATTAAAATCAAATTTCTCCATTTTAGAGATTATTCCTTAGTTTAATCAACCAAAGCTATAAAAATTTAAATTCCATGATAAAGTCATTCCATAACATGTGGCCGTACCCTTTGATTTTGATGGGCATCATTGGCTCATTTTTTATCTTTATAGGTATAGATTTTTCACTATTAAATATGAATGCAGAATATTAGCTATTGTAGCGCAGATTTTTTCTTAGAACTAATTCATCTTTCTTTTATATTTGATTTGACTTGATTGGTATATCTTACATAGGACTTATGACTTGCACTAGTCAGTTTTGATTAAAAAAACTTCGACTCATTGACCGCTAATTAAACTATTTTAGAAATTATTATAGCACCAATATTTCAATGTCAAAAATAAGAAAAAGAGATGGCACTATTTGCAAAAATTAAAAGATAAAATTACTCATTAAATATAATTTTAACATCAAAATTAATCACAAGGGTACCATCATTATGAATTAATTTATATTTGGGGGACTAATTAAAAATAGACCCAAAACCAAAACGCTTATAATGTGAAGTGTGTCACACCGCAAAGCCTAGCACTTTAGCAGCCACTAAAAAGGCAAAACAGGAATAGGGGGATCAACCGACTTGAACCATACCCGGCATATTCCTTGGTTTAGTGGTGAAAAGTGCTTTTCAAGGTATCCAGCAAACCAACTGAATTCAATTCTCTCGAATATTCTCTTATTCCCGCGTTTTATCCATCAACCCCTCTACTCTCTTCCCCGTCCGATTCACACCCACGTCAAAGTCATCCAATCCAACGGCCACAACCCCATAGTTCCACCTAACAAATTCTAGACAACTGTACTGTTCTCTCCCTAACTTACCACTAAACCTCTCTTTATTCATGTAATATTCCCTTGGAATCAAATCCCAATTGGTATTTGGTAACCGCGTAGCAGCTTCTCATTCACAAAAATAACACACTTGGGTCACTATAAATACCATCCCTCTATGTGGTCTCTTGGAACCAAGAGAGTTTTTGTGCTTCTTGCTTGCTTTGTTTGCCAAATAGTTCACAGAGAATCTGTTTCTGGGTCATTGAGTTTTTGCATCTTTTCTTAGGAGAATGGCAGGAACTGTGGTGGTTTTCGACTTCGACAAGACCATTATTGAGTGTGACAGCGATAACTGGGTCGTTGATGAGTTGGGTGCAACCGACTTGTTCAATCAACTCCTCCCAACCATGCCGTGGAACTCGCTCATGGTAATTAAGCTTTGAATTTCTTCACATATATATGTTCTATGATATCGTGGTGTGACATGCATAATTTCTTTTTGCTATGTATAATATATGATTTCATAGGCCTCAAAGCTCAATATGTGTTTCTTCTTTGACAAAATTTTGCAGGATAGGATGATGAAGGAGCTTCATTCACAAGGAAAAACCATTGAAGACATTGTAGAGGTACTGAACAGGACTCCAATTCATCCTAGAGTGGTGCCAGCCATTAAAGCAGCCCATGCTTTGGGGTATGTGAATTGTGAACCACCCTTCCTCCTCCAAACTTTTTTATAAGTTTTTTTTGGAGAATATAATTAATTAATTTTCTGGTGGGTTTTTTATTTTGGGTGGTGCATGCAGGTGTGATTTGAGGATTGTTAGTGATGCAAATCTCTTTTTCATTGAGACAATTTTGAAGCATCTTGGGCTAGAGGAATATTTCTCAGAGATCAACACTAACCCAAGTTATGTTGATGAAGAAAGAAGGCTTAGGATTTTGCCTCACCATGATTTCACCATATCCCCTCATGGCTGCAGCCTCTGCCCTCCCAACATGTGCAAGGTATATTATTTCATTTTTTAAAAAAAATCCACAATTTGATAGTATAATATTTTATATTTTAAAGTTTTTGGGTCCAATCCAAAGGGCTTGGAACATTTTAAATTAGTTTTGCTTTATTCTATGGACATCCTTGAATAGTTGTCCAATCTTGAATGTCATAATCAAGGATTTGACCTGAGGTCACTATTTCTTATCTGTGATGATTATTATGTCATCAGCATTTCTTAAATATAGTAAATATTAATAAACTATTACAAAATCATGAAGTTGATTTTCTTTTGCACTAATTAATTACAGAGTGTGGTCATTGAAAGAATCCAAGCCTCTGTAGAAGGGAAGAAAAAGATCATCTACCTTGGCGATGGAAGTGGTGATTACTGCCCAAGCTTGAAGCTCAAGGAAGGAAATTTTGTAATGCCAAGGAAGAATTTCCCACTTTATGATCTGATCTGCAAGAACCCACTCCTTATCAAAGCTGGCATCCATGAGTGGACTGATGGGGAAGAGCTTGAGCACATTCTGCTACAACTCATCAACACAATTTCCATAGAAGAAAATGCTCAATTTATTTCCACTGATTGCAAGCTGCAGACAATTTCCGTTTCTGCTCATGAGGCCTTGCCTCAAGCTCTCCCTGTTCATCAATAGTGAATGTGTGTGTGTGTGTGTGCATTATCATCAAGTGGTTGAACTGATGCTAGCATATTAATGTCATATAGCTAGCAAATTCAGTAAACCCTTTTAACCCCTGCTTGTTTTCCTGGTTTAGAAACAAGGATTCTGAGTCTGTGATTGCTCATTGATCAAGAATATTGGATCAATATATATTTCCTTGAGAAAAAAAAGAGGGTGAAATGGTTTGTTGCATTTATGGGCTTCCAATTCTTAAATGGTCAACAAAAAGGAAAAATCTAAAATAGGCTAACAATTGTCCTTTTGTTTAATCTTCTTGTGGGGAGGTTTAATCCTAAATCACCAAACAATATTTTTATATAAATATCGAATAATCAAGAACATTGGAGGAATAGACTACACAAATTGACTGCCATGTTTGTTGAAAGTTCTTCCAGGTCTTTGTGGGTGAAAGAAAATAAAAAACAGACCACCATTCAAACTTAAATGGAGTGCTTTGAAAGTCTTATTAGGTATTATTATGCATGCATATGCAGAACGTGTGGCAATTCAGACTTTTAATAATTGAAGGCAACTTTCATAAGTGGAGAACGACCTCATCCGACTGGGATTGTGGTCACATACAGACCTTGTAAAAGACAACAAAGGAAGAAAACTCTTCTTTTTCTTTTTCTTCTTTTTTTTTCAAAATTATGAGATGTGGGTAGCCTTCTGGAGTCCCTGCTGGCAATATTGTGCAATTTTCTCGCACTTAATTTGCTTTGAAATTACTACTTCTTGTGATAATAAAGAATGTGTTAGACAATCGTGCAGTTTTATCTTACATGTGGAGATTATAAACATATTTGTTTAATACTTAAGATTGAATTAGATATGATAAATAACGAAATTTAATGTGTATTCAAAGAAGAAGAAGCTTTTTACTCTAAAAAAAAAAAGATTGATTATAAAAAATTGATATTTAAAATTTATCCATTCTAATCCCCACAAAAATTTTGGGATTAGTGGGGATAAGTTTTAGATTTCAATCCTTTCTGACTAATTCATTTTCTTCCTTCAAGTTAAAAAGACATATTTCATTTCATCTTCTTCCTTCAATGAATGTAGTTAATTAACATATTTCTCTCCAATTATGTACACCAAAACGGGATCATATAGTATAAGTGCAGCCCACCTTACATGATAAGTAAGAAGTGACTGATGAGGATGGGAGGTAATTTTGAACTCAGAACCTTCCAGAAAACCACATATCTAATGTCATCTTAAGCAAACACTTAGCTTTAAAAATTCAAACTAGAAAACATAATATGTATATAATGCAGGAGATCTAACATGAAGTTGAAGAATAGAGTCAAAAGAAGAGTCAAGGGTAGCTCTAAATGCTTCCTTTAATTCACACTAGATTTGGATCCTTCTCTTCAAAGATATATGCAATCTTCATACACTATGTCTCCACTGTCGCTACTTTGTCAGCTAATTGTCATACTGTTCTTTCCCTGCAAATGATTGAACTATTATATATGCCTCTTTTCTTTTGTGGACAAAAATTACTCAGCAAAAGTGACGCGTTAGTACACTGATCATTTGCCTTTATAAAAGGTAAAAGCAGCTTGGTTGGTCACTCTGGTTTCATTTGTGTTTCTTAACAATTGTGAATTTGTGATTCAAGGACACATCTCTAATATAGTCAATTTGTTGATGAAAATGAGATATGATTCGCATTGAGTGGAGGTATTTTAGACTGTGACAATGAAGTTAAACATACTAAAATACTCCATTCACGCACATCACATGCTATTTGTATTGAAAAAATTGATAGAATTAAAGATGTGTGCTCAAATGACAACCATTATAAAACTAATACAGATGAAATTGCAATGTTCGTGGAACTTGGTACAAATGCCATGAACCAAAAACGAAGTTTGGCCTTAAAAGCACGATATGTAGCTAAAAGTCCTATTTCATGACAACATAATCATGAATTTGAATTGACACAAATCAAAAATAGTAAGTGGTTGTCGGCTTTTGCAGCGTGTGTTTGCAGAATGGCATAAATTAGGCATGCATTGTCAAATACGTCAATCATATATTTTGTTGTGTACCGATTTGTTTTGATGATATAGAACAGACATGAACATGATAAAAAGTGGTGAAAAGTGCTTTCTTCAAAGGCAGTGGGCACTCTTAAAACGCATGATCTTTGAATATGACAAGTAGCTATGTACTCTTCTAAGTTCTAAGTGCTAGCTGTGTACACGCAACAAATTGAATGCGGTAGTGGGAACTGTGTCCTAGATTGCTGGGATTTTTATGGATATGTCAGCAATTCAACATTTGATTAGACTTAATTTTTTACATTGAATCGGGTCCAACACTTTTTTATGATAAGTTTATTGACTCCTCTGTATTTGATTGAAGATTTCTGGACCCAATCTCATATCATTTACAAATTGTTTTTCTATTTTCTTTACTGCTAGATGTTACTGTTTTCGTAGAGGAATCCACTCAATCAACAGTTCTTTTGCCAAATATATTTTGATTGGTTTTTTTTTTTTCTCATGTCTTTTCTTCCTAATATTGATAGTGCGTTAGTGCTCAAGGCTCTAATAGATCCTTCTTTTTATAGTCACATCAACATGATTTTCTGTTAATTAAATTTTTTGTCTTCTCTATATATATATATATATGTATACACAAAAATTCTCAGGTGTGAACGTCTTTTTGAAAATTTCTCATCGCCGACTGGTCGATGTACCCAAATGACAATGAGACCCCTCTTATACAGCTGACCGGTTGGTCAGCTAAAATCTATAAAAAAAAAAAAATTTGTGACTGTCTGCCCCACAAAACGACTATATATACATATATATATATATATATATATATATATGATGGTTTAGTCTAGATATTGAGCTAGATGTCATGGATTTATTGGTTCGTTGGGTTTCCACAAATGGGTAGTGTTTCTGTCCTGTAGAATTCTCTCTGGTATTGAGCTCATGCTAACTCATAATCAATCTGAGGCTTACATACTTAGACATGCAAACAAACAATAATGGATATTTAGAAGTTAAAGGAATTGGTGACCTTACAGAGAAATAAATTTAGACTCAAAAGACTATAAACATGTACTTTTGGAGATGCTGTATGATGTATATGAAGTAAAAGTTAACTTTCATAACTTTTATCTTTTTTTCTTATTGCTTCATACAAGCTCATACGCCATTTGCAAGGATGTTCGATTTTACGGTGCCAATACCTTTATGTGTCCAGCAAAGTTTCCAAACTCTCTTCCTCTTTCTTTTGTTTTATAACTCACCTCATCTTGTAAAATGGAAGGCCTATCCTTCCAATATTTTATACTGACCACAAGTTTTTCATCAGACTAATACAATTCTACAGAACGTTTCCAATCAAATAGTTCCTTAACTATTATACAAATGATCTAAATTTTTACCAACATTTAGGCTTTTATACTCTCAAACCAGATGGATTGGTGGTGGTTGGTGTTTTGGGAATCAGTTTCTCTTGCAGCTTGACCAATATTCAGCTACAAGCTTGGAGAAGTAGGAGTTGGTATCCAGGAGCTTTGAAGGTTCTTCATATTCCACCAGCTTCCCTGCATAAGCAAAACAAATACCACACTACATATTAACAACAGGCCTGATATCCAAATACCAAAATTTCCACACTACATAGGCATGTGACACCAGCTTAGTCATATTGTTAGGTAGAATTTGTGATGTCTTGTATAAGAGCATACCATAGGAGAGGACCATGACCATGTCACTGTCTATAACGGTTGGAACTCTGTGAGCTACTGTTATCACCGTGCATTCTGCGAATTCCTGCCTGATGATCCTCTGCAGAATGGCATCTGTAGCAGAATCAATGGAAGCTGTTGCCTCATCAAGAACTAGAATTCTGTTTCTCTTGAGCAGGACTCTGCCAAGGCAAAAGAGCTGGCGTTGCCCAGCACTCCAATTTTCCCCTTCATCACTCACTGTTGGAAAATCATCACAGTTATATAGCAATGTGATCTATTCAATTACAACCTCATTAGACTTGATGGAACTGGTGCAGAAATAAAATATTCAGCATGAAAATTTTCATTCGTATATAGGAAACATCATGAACCCACCAGATGAGTCTAGTAGATTAGGTAGGTTGCTGACTGTTTCCTTGAGCTGACACTTCTCTAGAGCCTACAAATTCAAAAGTCATTAATTTTCCACAATGTCTAGTAAAGAACAGAACTACATCTAAGTGATGCCTAAACTGAATTTCATTAGTAAACCTTGCTGAGAAACAATGCACAAAATAATGCAGGAAAAGCCTTTTCAAAATTGGAGTCAGTTGGCTCACCCTCCATATTTCATCATCGGAGTAAAGGCCTAGAGGATCCAAGTTGGTTCGGATGCTACCCTTGAAAAGAGTTGGTTCTTGAGGGATGATGCTGAGCTTCATTCTCAGATCTTTCAGACCCATGGAGCAGATATCAAGTCCATCTATAATAATTTTACCACCGCTAGGCTCTACTAAACGAAACAAAGCACTTATGAGTGTAGTTTTTCCGCTTCCTGTCCTTCCCACAACTCCTACTCTAGTCCCTTCTTTGAATGTGCATGTAACTCCTTTGAGAACTAGTGGAGCATTCGGACGATATTTTATCTGTAACCAACCAAAAGAAATAATTAATTTTCAGAATTTTAATGATCAAATGATAAGGTGGTCAAGGAGCTCCAATAAGGAAGTTCATGTGTATGATTTTGGGTGTATTACCTTCAGAGAATACAGCTCTATTCTACCCTTTTGAGGCCATGAAGATGGTGGTCTCTTGTCCTCCACAATTGCTGGAGGCTCTGGTGGAATCTGCATGAATTGTTTTATCCTTTCAACAGAGACAATGTAGTTTGATAAGTTACAATACCATCGCGTCACAAAAATCTGTGTCCCTGTTAGTGTTAAAGCATAAGAAAGAGAAAGCCCCACAAGCCCTGCAGACATCCAGAAAGATAGGCAATTCTGTTAAACACCCTCAAATTCCTTCGTGTGAAACATGTATTACTCCTCTAATAATGTAATAAGTACCTGGAGGAACAAAACCCTTAGGAAGTAAAATAAGGAGAAAAGCAGCGGCGAAAAGGGTCAAATTCTGAAGTGCTT
The DNA here is from genome assembly GCA_003254885.1 of Purshia tridentata. Classification (NCBI taxonomy): domain Eukaryota; kingdom Viridiplantae; phylum Streptophyta; class Magnoliopsida; order Rosales; family Rosaceae; genus Purshia; species Purshia tridentata. Next base: position 6,083 of record QANT01003913.1, on the reverse strand, counting down.
CTGTCCTTATAATTAACCACTCCATGGTTGCATTAGAATGAAAGAACAGTCTGGCATCTGTGTCAACTAGCTTCAGGTAGTTGTGGAAGAATCTGTCGACCATTTTAAAAGCTCTTATAGTGACCACTCCAAGTGATGTCTCAGCTGCATAATTCATAACAGGAGCTTTGGTTGTTCCATTGATTCTTATTAGTTCCCTTGCAGAGGCTAGATAATAACTCTTGAAACAAAAAAAAAGTTAGTTCCATCATTCCATTGGTAAAGAAAGAAAGAGATTGAAGAAAATCAAGAAGCTTAAATTCCAAGCCACCTGAACATATTTTGCAGCAACCATGGCTAGACTGGCTACAATGAGAACTTGCCATGTGACAGAAGCCATAATTCCAATCATTGCCAACAGTTCAGTGCCAGCAGACACAACAAAGATAATGGAGAAAGGTATGTCAAAATCCAAAATACTTAAATCTGATGAAGCCTGCAAAAGAACAAAAAAGAAAAAAGAGAAGAAATATTGACATGAATTCTGAAATAAGTAATTGAAAGTATGTTTTCAGGTGTTTTCGAGGATGAAGTATACTTACTCGCGTCAAAATCCGCCCAACAGGGGTTGAGTCAAAGAAAAGCATGGGAGCCTTAAAGATAGCATCAGTGAAACCAGAGAAAAAGGCTCTAGAAGCTTTCAATCCCATATGGGCTGCGATAGTTGATCTTAGAAACACAAAGACAGCACTAAGTGTTGAAATTGCAGTATAAACACCGATGAGTACGCCATTGGTTATTTTAGGAATTTGAATGGCTAGAGCTAGCCAATAAGTTGAAGCAGCCTGAAGACCAACAAAACCAGACTGTGTTATTATGCCTAAGCATAGAAGAAGTGTTCCCTTAGAAACAAAAAGATAATCCCAAAAGGGCCTCCATCCAACATCACCCATCTCTTTCTCTTCTTCTTCTGTTAGTTGCACCCCCGGTGCACCCTTCAATGAAATATCCCCTTCACTGTTATCTCCAGTGAGGTTAGACTCATGAGGCTCCTCTGGCCTAACCATATCTCCCTTATCAGATTCTCCCAGGCTTTGATAAATTGAATTACCCAATGTTGTTACTGCATCTCTATGAGCATTCACAAGCTGCTCAAATGCTGTTCCTGCTGTCAACATATCCTCATAGCTTCCGGATTGAGTAATTTGTCCACCCTCCATTACCTGGAAAATGAAATAATTTGCAAACACAAGTGTCTTAGTTATCTAAGCAAATATTCATTGGGTTTCATAAATGAGACAGTTTATATCTTCATGACAAATAAAATTCAAATGCAAGCTAATATACCAGAATTTTATCAACTTCTGAGAGAAATTCTACTTGATGAGTCACTAGAATTACAGTTTTCCTTGCTAGAGCATCCATGACGCAATCCTGCATAAGCCATTCAAATTGAGTAAATGTTTCTATAATGAGACTAAATTTGGTTTCCATGATTCAAAAAATTCTTGAATTTGTGTCTTACATGAAATAGAGTTGCAGCAGTATGTGCATCCACTGCACTAAAGGGGTCATCAAGGAGATAGATGTCAGCATCACTATAGACAGCTCGGGCCAGCTGAATCCTTTGCTTCTGTCCTCCACTCATGTTAATCCCCCTCTGGCCTATTTCAGTAAGATCACCATGGTCAAAACTATTAATGTCCTTATCCAAAGCACAAGCTTGTATGGCCTTCTCATATTTATTCTTGTCCATTGTCTTCCCGTAGAGTATGTTATCACGAACTGTCCCGCTTTGTATCCAGGAAGTCTGAGAAACATAGGCTATGGTTCCAAATACATCAACCTGTTTACAATCATTAAAATTAGTGGCAAAAACTTAGGGCATGATATATTGTATATAACATTTGTCATCTGCTTTTAAACTCACAGTTCCTGAAATTTTGGGCATCTCTCCAAGAATAGCACATAAAAGTGATGATTTTCCAGCTCCAACTGGTCCACAGACTGCAATTTTCTGCTCCCATTTTACTTCCAAATTCAAATCTCTCAGTGTTGGAATTGTTGATTCAGGATACCAGCTGAACATGCCCCTCTCTATTCTTAAACTCTCATCTGAATTCTGTGAAGGAAGTTTTCTTATTTCACTGTCTTTTAGCTCCTCATCAAGTAAAAAAGCATTGAGCCGATCAAATGAGACCTTGACTTGTATCATTACTGAAAGAGCCTCTGGTATCATTCTGACAGGTTCTCCCATGCTCCTTAATGAAGCTAGAACCGTGAATATGGTACTTGCATTCAGAGGGACACTTTTAAAGAGCATGCATCCCAGAAAAATAACTGAGGAGATGATGGTTGGTGACATCCAATACAGCAAAGTGCCATAAGCCTTTTTAAATTGTGCCTCAGCCAACCATTTGAATTCTCTTTCACGAAGGGAATCGACCAATTTTTTGAATTTCTCTTCCCATGATTGTAACTTAATGATTTTCATACTGTTTAGGACCTCAGAAGTGGCTCTAAGCCTCTCATCTTGAGCTATCATGAACTGGGACTGACACTTCTGAAGTACCTTTGCAAATGGCACATTCAGGAGACCACAAATGATGAGAGGAATTAAACCAGGAAGAGCACCAAGACCCACCACCCCAAATAGAACACCAATGGCAAGGAATAGCTGCAATGCAAAGCTCCAAGTTGAATGAAACCACCATGGGAACTCACCCATTCGATAGGCATCAACTGCTATGTAATTCACAATCTCCCCAGCTGAGTGTCTTCTCCTTCCTACACTAGAAAGCTTCAGCTGCTTTTGATACACTGCCACCATCAAGGCTGACCTCATCCTCATTCCAGACCTCCTTGCATCAAAAAACCAATGTCTCTGGCTCAAGGATTCAACCAACTTGGTAAGGATTAAACACCCCACTATAATGAGGCCTTCATTGAGATTTTCCTCCTCGCTATTCGAATAATTTACAAAAGCATAGAGTATAAGAGGAGAAACTACAACTGAAATGGTCCTGAGGAATGCACAGAAGGCAATCCATATATTTTCTTTCAAGTATACTTTTGAAATGGCCCTTAGAACCAGGTTCTTGGTACTGCTGGAGTTCTTCTCCCTCGACAGTGAATCCCATGCTTGAGCAAACTTTTGATATGCTAAATCTGCTTCATCTTCGGAAACCAGAGAAGGGATGTCTTCAAGAGCTAACGTTTTTGAGGAACCTAAGTTGAGTAAAGGGTTAATCCAAGCAAATGTCAATTTGCTAAGGAAACCGGCATGCTCTAGTTCTGTTTGGTGGCTCTTTCCAGCAGACTTTTTGGCTAATAAAGGCTCAGATAGGCTGTCATCTTGGGCATGTTGATAAACAAAGCGACTGAGGTTTCTAACAGCACACAGGAGAAGCAAAAGGTTCACTGGCCATGTCATTGCGTCAAACATGTCAATGTTATGGGTTCTTACAAGTATTTCAATGTTTAGAACCGAGACCAACGAAAAGAAGGACACCCACCAAACAGAGTTGAGAATTTTGATCCATTTGGACCTTTGAACAAGCAAGGAAACTGTGAAGGAAATCCAAACTAGTCCTTTGACAAAGTAATCGAACTGGCCAAAATGATGGGATTCATCATTTGTGGCTATTAGATCCCATAAACCAGCAGCAAAATATGCAATGCCAGTAAGAGCGCAACAGATTGAGACAACTACAGAGAACTGGTCTCTTCTGGTGTGATTGGTAATATGATGCTTTCTTATAGAACCTATAAGCGTAAATAAGCAGAAAGCAAATAGGAATAATAGATTTACGAGATGAATGATAGTTCTTTGAGTGCAGTAAGAACCCAGATCAAATTCTCCATCACAAATCAATGAGAAAGCACTCCCTGCATATCCAATATTGCGAGGAAATTAAACAGTCAGAATCATCATACAACTGCATGCTGAATAGTACTGGGAAGTTGGAAAAAGATTGAACAAGTGCATGGAGTGCTATATTTATATATTAATACAAAAAAAAAAGAACAAGATTTGGTCCTAATGTAAAAAGGAAAAGTTGCCTTGAATTAAGAAAATATAGGGAGAGAGAGAGAGAGAGATATATATATATATATGAATCACATGATCAAGCAGAAAGAAGAAAAAGACGTAAAACCATACAGAGGAAGATCACTCAACACCAAAATCTTGAATTCTACTTCATTATAAGAGCATCAAATTTTTATTCACTACAAACTATATATACCATATAATTCATAGTGTGCACATGCATACAAATATAGTGAAAACTTCTTAAACAGTGAACTACTGGGCTTTTATTAAGTTCCGGATGCATATAGGATGACTTGATTCCTGTATAGGAGTTGCCTATAGCATATATATACAGGAATCAAAAGACCTATATGCATCCAGAACTTAACTAACTCCAGTCCACCATTTGAGACTCTTTTTGCACAACTATAAACACAAGAGAGAAAGAGAGAAAATGATCATATGGGGTACTTACCAAGTACTGAACTCCTCAAGGAAGCCATACTTGTATCGATCTCTGCCAAGCACTCCAAACTATGAAGGAGAAGACAGCTCAAACGTCAATATTTATTATATTCTTCACTGAAAGAAGTACTACCCGCGTAACTTCCTATCTGCCCTCTGCAGAAACCTTAGTGCGCTTATTCACTATATCTGCAGATCACATCATCTTGTTTCATTTCCTTTGTTTGATTGTATGGACAGTCTATGCTTTGCTGGCAAAATGCTTATTAGAGAGGCGTTTTTTTGTCTCTATTATGCTAGCAGCTGCACCTCTACAATTTTGCTTCTTGCATTACTAAATATTCAAATATAATACACACATACATATAAAAATATCATTGGTTTCAGACTTTTTGTATGTCTCTGCAATGCACATGAATACATTTTAGCCAATAGTAAAAGCACATTCGTTTATTCATTAGTCGCACTTGATTGTACAAACCCAGATTTTTGGTTTTACTTTTTTAATTCTTCTTTGAGTATTTAATTCAGTTTTTATATGCCTACCTAGACATATGACCAAATTAAATTCTAACCCTTTTGTCCAACTGTCACAATTGATGATTATTAATTTTGTGAAAAACATTCACTGAACATGAAAACTTTCAACGTTCATATAACTTATACACACCAATTATTAATCCATTAATTAATATCAATTTATCAACATCAATATCAAAACCATATTCGGCAATTTGAGATTCTGCAGAAGAAGCACTCACTCGGCAATTTGATAGATTGATTCCGTACGTAGTGAGCAAAAAGTTCTTTCTTGTAATCAGGTTTATGATAACTGTAAATGGATTGAAGATGGTGCTGAAGCCAATGCATGTATTAATAATTTCTTCTCTTTGTTATATATAAAACAAATTAAAGAACATAAAAGGACATGCATATCAAAACCTATGTCCTACAACATCGACCCCTTGTAATAGGTAGATAAGTATTGTCGTGGCCAAACATTGTCCTAGATCGAGTCTCGCCACGTGTATAGCTAAGAGAAAAACTTTCCTTTAACAGAGTTGGCATTGAGGTTTGGGGCATTCTATCCTCGTCTTTGTTGGTGATGTCACGATGTTGCAAGAAAGTTTTTCATTTAACTAGAATGTGCGAATTCCTGAAAAATAGGAGCAAAACTTTTATGTAATTAATATAATCATGATGGGAAGTGGCAAGTGCTAGGGTGCCTCAGTAAATCATGCCTCACTTGTGCCTCAAAGACATATAATTTTCATCTCATTATTTATTTAACTACATCATTTTTATAAAGACCATTTTAACCTTTTTATAACTCTTAAAAAAAATTTAAATTATAAAAAAAAATACAAAATAAATAAATAAATAAGAAACATTGTGTATCCCTTTTCAATCATGCTTCCCTCCTCAGCACCTATATTATATCTAAACTTACCTAAGTTTTTTAGCAAAGCATCTCATGTAGTCAAAACTAGATCGTGTGGTTCACAACTAGTCTCTCTTGTTTTTGTTTATTTATGTCATTATCATATGATTTGGGATTGGATTAAATAGATAGGTTTAAGCCATAGCTACACAGGAGACATATATT